>PVJX010017342.1:0-38507 GCA_004027295.1 Dolichotis patagonum
TAGTACATGTCTATAGTGTTTCACCCCACAATATCAGAATACACATTCTTCTCAAATGCACATGGGACAGTCTCCAAAGCAGGCCATACACTGACTCATAGAACATGCTTAAGTAAACGCAAAGGAACTGAAAATATTCCATGCATACTATCAGACCACAGTGCAATGAAATTGGAAATCCATGCCAAAGGAAACCACAAGAACTTCATTCACACGTGGAAATTAAATAGCACCCTACTGAACAATCAATAGGGCACAGATAAAATTAAAGAAGAAATTAGACAATTCTTACAGTTGAATGATAATGACAATACAACATACTGGAACTTGTGGAACACAATGAAAGCAGTCTTAAGAGGGAAATTCATAGCAGTAAATACCCATATCAGGAAAGCAGAGCAAGCACATATAAACAACTTAATGTTGAACTTCAAAGTTCTAGAAAAAGAAGTTCAGGCTAAACCAAAATCTTGTACAAGGGAGGAAATCAGATCAGAAATTAACACACTGGAGACTAAAAAAACCAACACAAAGAATCAATGAATCAAAATGTTGGTTCTTTGAAAGATTAAATGAAATTGACAAGCCCTTAGCCAACCTTATCAAAAAAGGAAAGACTCAAATCCACACAATTAGTAATGAAAAGGGTAAAATCCAATAGACCCTGCAGAAATCCAGAAAACCGCCCCATTTCCAACCACAGTCACATTCCATTTCCAACCACAGTCACATTCAGAGGCCCAGAGGCTGAATCTGGGGGACACAACTAAGCCCAACAGATGGAACAAGAGACAGAAGCGGCCAGAGTCCTGGGCAGGGAGGGACACTGTTACAGCCTGGCAGAGCTGAGGGGTGGCTGGGGACCCTGAGAGATGACATGGAAGCCAACAGCATCTCCTGAGCCCTGCTGGCTTGGGGCCAGGGACCACTTAATGGATCTGCCTGTAATTCCCAAATCCCAGAGCCTCTGGCATCCGCACAAAGCCCAGGGACAGACATACCCAAATGTTGGAGGAAGCGGGTAGCTTTCCTGTAGGCATCTCTGGTTCTCAAGCAAGCAGGTGATGTCAGGGCACTTTATGGAAGACTGATTATGAAAAAAAAAGTCACACATCCTGGGGCTTCTTCTGGCCCGTGGCTCTGGGGGAGAAGGGAAACAGGCCTCCCTAACAACCCATGCGACCCCGACGCAGAACTCAAGCCTGAGATGTAGCTCAAGAAATTGAGCCACTCCTGTGGACGTAAGGCTGGGGACCCCGCGCCCTGTGTTCCCAGCTCCTCGCCACTCTTTCTCCTCCAGCCTTGTACCTGAGCCCCTCAAGGATTTCCCAGGGGACTGGTGAAGACCACCGACCTCGTGGACAGAAGAGATGCTGGAAATGACCAGCTGGTCCCCAGCTTCTGTCACTCAGGCCCCTGAATACCACATGGGGCAGTTTCCTTCCTTGCCCTGTTCTTCATAAAGTCCAGCCTCACTGAAAAACTAAGGAAAAAAAAATCCAGAAAACCATCTCTACTCATTTTGAAAACTTGTATTCTAATAAGATGGAAAATACAGAAGAAATGGACAGATTCCTAGATACATATGAATTACCAAAGCTTAATCAAGAAGATATAAACATCTTATATAACCCAATTATCAACAAATGAAATTGAAGATGTAATAAAAAACCTATCAGCCAAGCATGGTGGCACACACCTGTAATCCTAGCACTCAGGGTGCTGAGGCAGAAAGATCTCCATTTGCTTGAGGCCAGCCTGGCTACCAAGAGAGTTAAACAGTAGCCTGAACCATATAGTGAAACCTTGCCTCAAAACAAAACAAAACAAAACAAAACAAAACAAAACAAGCCTATCAACAAAGAAAAGCTCAGGCTGTGATGGATGCACCATTGAATTCTACAAGAAATTTAGAGAAGTAACATCACTACTTTTCAAAGTCTTTAATGATATTGACAGAGAAGTAATGCTTCCAAATTCATTCCTGGAAGCAAGCATTACCCTGATACCAAAACCAGAGAATGACCCAACTAAGAAAGGAATTACAGGCCAATTTCCCTAATGAGCATTAATGCAAAAGTCCTCAGTAAGTTACTGGCAAACAGACTGCAGCAAATTGTCAAGAAGATTGTACAGCATGATCAAGTGGGATTCCTCCCAGGGATGCAGGGAGCGTTTAACATACGTAAATCCATAAATGTAATACACCATATTAACAGAGCCAAGGACAAAAGTCCTATGATAATCTCCATAGATGCAGACTGAGCTTTTGACAAAGTCCAGCACCCATTCATGATAAAAACTCTACAGAAAATTGGAATAGATGGTCTTTATCTTAATCTGCTAAAAGCCAACTACAATGAACCAAAGGCCAACATCATACTAAATGGACAAAAACTGAAAGCTTTCACTCTAAAATCAGGAACAAGACAGAGATGTCCACTATCTCTACTCTCATCCAACATAGTCCTGGAAACATTAGCTGGAGCAATTAGACAAGAGAAAGAAATAAAAGGAATACAGATAGGAAAGGAAGAAGTTAAACTATCATTATTTGCAGATGACATGATACTCTACTTAGAAGACCCCAAAAACTCTACCAAAAGACTTCTAGATTTAGTAAGCAAATTCAGTAATATAGCTGGTTACAAAGTCAACACTCAAAAATCAATAGCCTTCTTGTACACGAATAACAAATTCACAGAGAAAAATCAGAGAAACAATACCTTGTACAATACCATCCAAAAAAACAAAATACCTAGGAATCAATCTAAAAAGGAGGTAAAAGACCTCTACACTGAAAACTACGCTGAAAAAGGAGATTGAAGAGGATATTAGAAAATGAAGAGATATCCCATGCTCCTGGGAAGGAAGAACCAATATAGTGAAAACGGCCTTATTTCTAATCAGATTCCATGCAATTCCAATCAAAATTCCAATAGCATTATCTCACAGAATTAGAGAAAAAAATCCTAAAATTCATTGGGAACCAGAAGAGACCTAGAATAGCAAAGGCAATCCTGGGCAACAAAGACAACACAGGGGAGGGCATCATAATTACTGACTTGAAATTATACTATAAAGCTACTATATGTGTAGCTACTATATGTGTAAAAACAGTGTGGTACGGCAAAAAAAACAGACCTGAAGATCAATGGAATAGATTAGAAGATGCAGAAACAACTGTAGACACACTAAGCCACCTTATCTTTGACAAAGGTACCAAACACATTCACTGGAAGAAAGATAGCCTCTTTAATAAATGGTGCTGGAGTGGCCCTGAAGCAAGGCTAGCAGATTGCTGTAGCTGCTGGTTTCAAACAGGAGCCTAAAGAGAATTCTTTCTGTGGTCTGTTGGCCATTTCAGAACTTTGGAAATGGAATGGTCAATTCATCAGAAAGAAATAGCAGGTGAGTATGGTGGACTTTGGGGGACCTGCATGGGAGAGACCCTGGCGCCTCGGGACCTGCACCGTGCAGTTGACTTGGGGTGCCGGGAGAACAAGGAGCTTCTTCCCTCTCTGGGGGGTGGCTGTGAGTGTGGCAGACTTTCAGTGGCCTGAAGGAGAGAGACCCTGGCGCATTGGGACCTGCACCATGCGGTTGACTCAGGGTGCTGGGAGAACAAGGAACTCCTCCCCTCTCTGGGGGGCAGCCGTGATTCTGCCAGCGTGTGGGCTGAGAATCAGACATCTCACGTCGTTCCATCCCCCATCCCGTGCCCCCCCACCTTAGCAAATGGCAGCCAGTGAACTACAAATCTTGTGAAAAGATTGGCTATGTTATTTAGTATGAGCTTCCCATATGCAAAGATAAGGACAACCATTTGGAAGAAAACAAGAGACAATATGACAGATAGTGAAGATTTCTGGTTGTCTAGCTTTGAAATTTATGCTTTCTTATGTCCCGTTCTGTTCTGTTTTGTTGTGTTTAATTTTACTCCCTTTTAAAATAAAATTTTAAAAAATTTTTAAAAAGTGCTCACAGTTAATCCAGTGTGAAATGTTAATGCTTGAAATCCGTAAAATAAATGTATGTCAGTGTTTGCAAAGGAGAGGTTGAGATTCATATCCTTTCTGAGGCCTATCCTGTCTGGGACAGCTGATGTATGGGGCCATAAAATTCTCCCTGACAGTTAGACTGTGTCTAAGGGTTAGAGCACTTGTAAGTGGAACACTGTTTCTTCTGGCAGGAAAAAAAAAAAAAGGTGCTGGAAAAAGTGGCTCTGCACACACCAAAGATTAAAACTGGGTCCATTATCTTTCACCATGTACTAAGCGAAAATCAAAATGGATCAAAGATCTTAAAACAGAAACATTAAATCTACTGGAAGACAGAGTAGGTAAAACTCATGAAGACACTGGTGTAGGCAAAGCCTTTATGAACAAAACCCTGATTGCACAGGAACTATAGCAAAGAATCAACATGTGGGATCTCACCCTACTGAAAAGCTTTTGACAGCAAGACAAACACCAACTGAGTGAAGAGACAGCCCACAATGTGGGAGAAAATGTTTGCTAGCTGTTCCTCAGACAAAGGATTACTATCAAAAACATATAAAGAACCAAACAAAACAACCCCCCCCAAATTAGTCCTTCCAGAGTTAAAGACCTAATCCAAAAATGGGCACCTGAGATGAATACACTTTTCTCAGATGAAGAAATACAAACAGCAAATAAATATGTGAAAAAATGTTCAATATCACTGGTCATTTGAGAGATGCAAATTAGAACAACACTGAGATTCCAACTCATCCCAGAAAGAATGACTACTACCAAGAAATCAAGCAATAAAAAATGTTGGAGAGGCTGTGGGGAAAAAGGAATCCTTCTCTACTGTTGCTGGAATGCAGACTGGTACAACCACTGTGGAAATCAGTGTGGAGATTTCTCAACAAACTAGAACTAGAGGTTCCATCAGACCCAGCTATTACCCTTCTGGGTGTGTTCTCAAAAGAATTAAAACATCATACCACACTGATTATGTGTGCACAATTTGTAATAGTCAGATCTTAGAAACAACATAAATGCCCATCAACTGAGAAATGGATAAAAAAGATGTTGTATTTTTATACAACAGTGGAGTACACTTAGCCATAAAGAATGATAAACTGGAGACTTATAGGTAAATGAATGCAACTTGAGACCATACTTTAAAGTATAAATAAAATAAATAACACTCATGTAAACACCGTATTATCTCACTAGTGTGAGAAGCTGAAAGAAACAACATATGTATATGTATATATATGTATATGTATAGATATGTACATAAAAAATAGTTAAGATAATTATATTACTGATTTCTCTGAGTTCGCTGAAGGAAAAGGTACTGTTTGGATAATTGAATGCAGCTGTCTTGTGCTCTGGGTGATGCCAACGTGTAATGTATGTATAATGTTGCCCCGATCAATGTGCTTTGAAAATTTTAGGTTTTTTTTTTTCTTCTTTTTCTTCTTAAAATAAAATGGATTTGAAAAAAAAATGCAAAACAAAGAAAAACCAGGGACTAGTCCACATACAGGGTTCTGATTTTATTATCAGAAATATCCATCATTTTACTTACTTTTTTTTCAAAGGGCATAAGGATAGGTGGTTTAATCACTATAAAGGATGTAGTACAATGGTGAAATTCAAATGTAATAAAATTAAATATCACAGATAACAATAGTGATCAATGTTAAATTTCCCTACTTTATATCTTTAAAATGCGTTACCGACATTTTCCTATCACCCTGAAACCCTCTGCACAGCTTCACATAGGGAGTTACAAGTAGAAAGAACTGACATGAGAAACCCTGGTGTTTTCATTCCCCCACTGGACACCACCCAGTACCCTGTATGTCTCAAAGGCAAGACACCCCTGCAAATGGTGCAGAAATGGTCCAGAAATACTGAAGCGAACTAAAGACTGTAGAACTAGCTCCTAACAACAGGAAGGTATGAAAAGTCCAAGAGTTAGAAAAAAAGCACAGGGGGAAGGGAATGCAAGAAGAAGAAGATGAAGCATCACCTCAACAAGAGGTACCCAAGCCTGTCCCCTCGCCTATGTACTGACGTGCAGCGTGGAAGCTCTCAAGCTCATTTGGAAATAAGAATTTCTGTCCTCAACCTGCAGAGGATGGCAAAGCTTATTACATGGATCTCTTTGAAGGGCATATTTTGTTTTGTTGAGACAGGGTCTCACTATGTATTTCAGGCTGGCCTTAAACGTGCCTCGGGCTCCTGAGTGCTGAGGTTACAGGCATGCAATACCACATCTAGCTAAAATATATGAATTTTTGTGGGAAAAAATAGTTTTACTGTTAGGATCAAAATGGGCATGAAATATGTAAAACTAAGGAAGGATAAACAGTAAAAATTACTCCCTGTTGCAGTCAGTTCTAATTTTGGGGTTTTCTTTCTCTGTGGTCTTCCCAGCTTGGATACCTTTTAGGTACCCAAGACATTTTCTTATGAATTTCTATCTTTACAGTCTGGGTTCCATACTGAGCCTGCCCTTCTGTGACTCTTGGTCAGTGTCTCCATCTCCATGTATGTCCCTGAGACATACATAACCAGCAAATAAGCGCATACAATGGTTCCTACCCACAGGGATTCCCAGGGCTGCAGAGATGGGCAAGACCTACTCCTAGTTCTCAAAGAACTTCCCATACATGGCAGAAATAGGTATAATACACCCAGGTTTCACTGTGCTGCAGTTAAAATGGAAATAAACTGTGCCTTATTTACTGTAATTTTTAAACAAAAAAAAAAGCTTAAACATAAAAAAGAAAAAAAACTGATACTGGGCACAGTGATGTGTACCTCTAATGCTTGCTACTTGGTAGGCTGAGGCAAAAGAGACACTTGAGCCAGGAGTCTGAGGGCAGCCTGGACAACATGGCAAGACCATGTCATAAATAAACAAGGACACAGCACTGGAAAGGTCTTGAAAGCCAGAAAGCAAGAACATTTCTTATTTTCAAATCCAGACTCAAGCTGATTTGAAAATGCCATCTTACTATATTTGTACAAACAAACAGAAGAACTCAAATAAACACATGAAACATATAGCAAAACCCACATCCCCAATATTTAAGAGTTAAACCTAAAGCTCATTTGGAACAGTTAGGCTCTATTCATTCTCCTCCCTTCCCTTTTCCTTTGTTTTGTCCCATCCTGGAGTATCTCCTCTGCTTCCTTACTGCCATCATCAGCACCATCAGCAATACCACAGTCACCACCGTCACCACTCCCACCCGAATGTATTCTTTTAATCAGAGCACGAGGGTACATCCCCACTGAGGGCATACCATTTGCCTTGGGACTTTTTGACTTTAAAGAGAATGGAAACTGCTAAAGGAACCAAGACTATATTGTCACCGAGGAATTCTAGACAGACATGTACAGCACAAGAGTTTTCAAAGGATGAATCTACAAACATGACATGCAACCAGGGTGAGATCTGACAGTTTTCATACCCTTCTGACACCATGCACCTCCCTCTAAGTGTGAGGAGGTCTGCACACACTTGGCTTGGTTGAGCCTTACACACCAGATCACGTGCATCAACATGGAAGTTTAGTGAGGTGAGTGACTTGGTTAAGGTTTGTAGTACTAAGTAGTGAAAACAAACTGAAACGTATGTTTTTAGGGTAAGATTTCAGTGTCTTCTACCACAATACTGTATTGCCAAAATTACTTTCCCTAGAAAAGGGGGGGAAAAGTTCATACATAATATTAACTTTTCTGTTGTTTAAATGGTTTACATATGCTATAAATGAGTCTCTCTAAAAATCTAACATAATAGTCTTAAATGATTAAATTAAAAAGGATTACATAAAAAGTTTTCCTATTGTATTTTTAAATTTCCAAATGTTACCACATGAAGATAACGTTTTCTAGGAAAAGTATTTGATAAAGATCTTCCAAGAGTCACACTACACAAAATTTTAATTAGGTATCAAATTATCCAGACAGGAATGTGTGGAGAACACTTACATAGAGGCGGCCTGCTGAATGCTTAATTGGCATGAACACTGACAAACAGGAAATACATTCATTCTTTAGCACCACAATCCTCTTAAATGAGATTATAGCATAATACACTAAACATTATAAAAATAGTTCTGTTTTTCAAGGATGGCAATATATCTTCACTAATGTTTACTAATAACACAAATTCCAGGATAAATATTGCAAGTGTTTTCCGCTCTGAGAACCCAAGAGCACCCTCGCCCCCACATTTACTGTGGGTGAACATCTGGGAGAGGGGTACTCTGCATTTAGAATTCCATCAATAGATAAGACTCCCAAACATCTCATTCCTTGTGTGTTGTAAACAGAAGGAATTGTGAACGCAGAACACAGCAAAAGCTTTGCTGCAAATAATAACTGAAACTATCCAAAAGAATGAGCTTGTTGCTTTGTATTCTCCAAGACAGCAGCGAAACACGAGCACTTCCTCAGGGCTAGGAGCGGGTAAGACAATGAGGCAGCAGGAAGCATATCAGCGGCCAGCCTCCCGGGGAGGGTGCGCCGGGCTGGGCCAGTGGGCAAGGCAGGTGCCAGACTGAGGCAGGCAAGCACTGCTTTCCCAGGACGCCATTACGCCCAGGATGTCGGTGGCCGGGAGCTGAGGTTCCCTCACTGTCTCAAGCAGCTGCCGGGGAGCCTGTTGTATCTCCTGTCCTACAGGGGGCTGACAGGAAATACCTGTGAAGGTGCTGCTGTCTCCCACCAGATGCCCTGCATAGAGCCTCTGTGGCATCTGGGGCTCCCACGCTCTGGTTCCAACATGTTGGCAGCTCCGGCCTCTTGCAGAGCCACTGGTCGCTCAGGCTAGCCTGGCCTAGGCCATCCACCACCCCAGCTGGGCAGGACTGGGGTGATGCCCTTTCCACCCAGAGGTGGGCGAGTCAGCCCCTTCTACTAGGGGTGGAGGCAGCTGGTGATGGGACCTTAAAGCTTTGGTTGCAGCTGACACTACAGTTTCTCCTTAGGGTCCCTCAACTGTCACAAACATTTTCACTTCAGGAGCTAGTGACAATTAGCATCACAGCCACTTTTCTTGTTTTCTTGAAAGCAGCCAAAAGAGTAACAGCACATTGTGTACTGGCTGCACGCAAACAGGTAGCTGTTGTACCACACGGCTCTTGTTTTACACTCATTTCTTTTCCTGAACCCCTAAACATTCGGTGTACCAATCCTAGCTGTAATATTCTAGATGAGTCCCACAAGCAAGTGTCCAACCTACTTTCCTGCCTCTATCTAAAAAAGATCTAAGTAGCAAACATTGCAACATATTAATCAAAGCCTCTGTTTATAAACGTACAAAGTAGCCACCAAAACAATACCTAAAGGCTGAAGGATAATTCAGTTTTTGAAAAACATAAAAGCTCTCCAAGTGTTTCAAGCTGGAGTTAACTCTGCAGACTTGCAAAAACATAGTCTGAAGAGAAAAATAACATGACAAAGCTGCATCCTCTGGAAACCTCAGTGTGAATCATGGCATGTATGCACATGCTAACATCATCTGACTGTCAGACTTCCTGCCAGCTGGCGAAACAAGCTCCCTGTCCCTTTCCCTTGGAGTATTTGTGAGAGGCCAGTGTTTATCTGCCAGCAGTAGTGCTTATTTCTCCCAACCTGGACCAGAGCTGGGAGGAGCCCTGACCAATTTACCTGGCAGAAGCCCTTCCACCACTGGGGACAGCTGACCATGTCTTCAGCTACTGTCAGTGATAGAGAACAGCGACTTCTACCGCAGGCCATCTGCCTGCAGCCAGGGCTGAGCTGCCCAGAGCAGAGGCTCCTGCACCACGGGGCAGCCTCTTCTCCTGTACGGCTCACAGCTGCTTCGCCAGCTCCAAGGACATTTCTAGCTAGGGCATCGTCACCCTGGTTGCTCTAGGCATGCTTAAGGGCTCACAGAACAGTCACAGCACACTGGCTAATGGGAACAGTCAGCCTGATGCTGGAAATCTTACTTTTGAATTGGTAGCCCGTTACACATTGTCTGTTTCTGCCTTAAGCTTGACTGAACTTCACTGTAACGTCAGCATTATTAAACCTTGCTAATGCACTATCCAGGACTTATTTGTGAACGTCAGTATTAAAAGTCTTGGTAAGTATTAGAAGTGTTAGTTATATCCCACCTTATAAAATGGGGTAAATGTTGATTGTAGTAACACTGCAATAATGAAGCCTCTCCATGACACCTAGCTAAGGTGGTGATGACACGAAAGTGATGCTAAGCCAAAAGAGCCACATATGCCCTTAGGTAGTATGTGCTATATGAGCAAAACACAAACAGCTGTCTAATACTACAAAAGTATGTAAATTTTTATCTATATTCAGCCGGGTACAGTGGCACATGCACATAATCCCAGCACTTGGGAGGCTGAGGTAGGAGGACTGTGCAAGTTCAAGCCAGCCTGGGCTACACAGTGAGCACGAGGCCAGTCTGAATTACATAGTGAGACTCTTTCAAAAAACAAACAACAATTACCTATATTTACAAGACTAAAAAAACAACAAATTCAATTTTCAAGTCTTTTAAAACTTTCCCACTTCTATACCTGTATTGCTTAATATCCATAGATCCTCTTTATTGGATTGGACATGTAAGCCTCCCATTAAAATGGTAAGAACTGCGACAACCAACATTCATATGGAAGAGATTCGCAAATGGTCACTCACATGAAGAAACCAGGTCCACCACTCTTCTTAGGAGCCTAAAGAGAATTCTTTTTGTGGTCTGTTGGCCATTTCAGAACTTTGGAAATGTAATGGTCAATTCATCAGAAAGAAATAGCGGCTCTGAGTGTGACAGGCTTCGGTGGCCTGCGAGAGAGAGACCCTGGTGTCTTAGGACCTTGCACCATGTGGTGACCTGGGGTGCCAGGAGAACAAGGAGCTCCTCCCCCCTCTCCCCTCTGGTGAGGGGTTGTGAGCCTGCCGGCGGCGCATGGGCTGAGAATCAAACAAACATCTCATGTTGCCCTGTCCTCTGTCCAGTTCCCCACCCCCCTTAGCAAGTGGGAGCCAGTGAACTGGACATCTTGTGAAAGATTGGCTATGTTGTTTTGTATGAACTCTCCATATACAATGATATGGACAACCATTTGGAAGAAAACAAGAGACAATATGATAGATAGTGAAGATCTGTGGTTGTCTAGCTTTGAGATTTATGCTTTCTTATGTCCCGTTCTGTTCTGTTTTGTTGTGTTAAATTTTACCCCCATAAAATAAAATAAAATAAAATAAAATAAAATAAAATAAAATAAAATAAAATAAAATAAAATAGACAATTAGGGCTGGGGATGTACTCAATGTGAAGGTCCTAGGTTCAATCCCTGTTATAAAAAAAGTTTAAAAAAAAAAAAAGTCAAAGCTATAGGAAAGGTGATTCAAACTCCATCAACTGCTTCCAGGGATATTTACCTTCTTCAACTTCCCAAGAACACACACACTTGAAAGAGGAAGAGCTCGCATACGGATCCCCTTGGGAAGGACACAGAAATGAAGGCACTAGGCTGACGTCGCAAGCGGTGTGCTGTCCCATTCTTTGGGATTAGTCATTTATCTGTCCTTGCCTGATAGACCCACTCTAAGTTCTGCTGACCCAGCACTCACACTTGCACTCAGTGTAACCTTTCAGTTAAAAGAATGTATTCATGAACTTTACTTTTCATTAGTGAAATGTGCTTACACAGATTAAATACAATGAAAATCTATGTATTACTTAAACTGTTGAAAAGGTTTGATTTCAAACAGTACTTTAAAGAGTTTAACCTCATTAAGAAATTCGGTTATGCTTCTAAAACCACTAAACAGATTTCACCTGAACTTCCATTCATCAAATAAATTGTGCCATGAAAAAGAAAAGTTTATATTCAACTCCAGGAAGCAGAGATGAAATCCCAAAAGACTATATACGGAAGTCACAGTGAGGAGAAAGCTTTTTTGCACTGTTTTAGAATGCAGTCATTTAAAGACCTAAAGTTTCCCTTTTTTCCTCCTCAGCTTCACACAGTGTTTCAAAGATGGGCACATGCCGGTTACATACCGTCTCAAAGTCCAAATCAACAACTCTCCCCATATGTACTGAACACGTACTACAGGTAGAGGGGCCTGTGCTGAGCACAGAACAAACACCTCATTTTCAGACTCTTACCAAGGAGGAGTTTCTCCACTCCACAGAGGAGGGGTGGAAAGCACTGGTGGTTACAGCCAGCGTCCCAGGAGCTGTGGCTGGAAGGTGAACTAGGCCTTTCCAATCACCTGCGGGCTATGTCACTACCACTGGTCGGTCACAGAGTGCTGGTGCACCATGGCATCCCAGCAATGCCTGCCACAGACTGCACAAGGTAAAAGGAAGGATAAAGATTAGAGGCCATGAGAGAATCAGACCTCTCCTTTTAGATGAGAAGTGAAATATTGCTTAGTTTTCTTCTTTGCTAAGCTGGAAAGAAAGTCTGGATGCTTTCTTCACAGGTTATTTTAGATTTAGTTGAGAAGTGAGACTCTAAATAAATGGAAAGAAGGGAAGTGGAAGAACAATCTTTCTGGCGCACCAACTGAGAAAGATTTGGTGCTGAGCTGGTGGGTCTATGAGATGTCAGTAACTGGTCGAGTTAGGACAAAGGGGGACCACAGAGAAGAGGAGCGAACTACTGACCAGAAAAGGCTGTGATTGGAGAAAACTGCACCTATGCACAGGAACATGCAGTTTCTGAGGGTACATATTGCTTTTTGTGGGGGGTGGGACGACAGGGTCTCGCTGTGTAGTCCAGGTTGGCCTCCTGCCTCAGCCTTCTGATTGCTGGGTATTTTTTGTTTTTTTTTAAGAGCAGAATATATTTATTGAGAGAAAGAAAGCTTCTGTCTGAGAGAGAGAGAAAGGTTCCTGAGTGGGTTGCCAAAGATTCTGTATTTCTAGGGATTTTTATAGAGTAAAACCATGAGGTGAGGCAGGTCTAAAGTGGGGAAGAACTTGCAAGACAGATGAGCATGAGGTGGGACAGAGCTATAGTCAACTAGTAAGTTTAATTTTTCAGGTAAAATTGACCAAATCAGGGGCAAATGGGAAAGCAAGTCACATAGCAAGGGAGCATTCTTACAGATCAAGTGACTCTTCCTCTAGGGGGTTGGGATGGTGACTCCTGGCTTCTCAAAGTGATCCAGACCTAATCCCTAAGGATTATACTTACGAGTGTGGTTCTATTTGTTTTACCTTCTGTTTTGAGATCTGGCCCACAGCAAGAGGCGTGTCTCCTCCAAGGTCATCAGACATCTGGTCCTCTGTGCTGGCTTCTTCGGGGGCCTAGCTCTGTCTGACTGCCTATAATATTTCTAACTAGCTCAGCTGCCTGTAACATTCCCTCTTCTGAAGAAGTATCCCAAACTGCCATGAGGGAGAAATGGGCAATGACTAATCTAACTTCTTAAGGTTGAAAGGGGTCGTAGTTGTTGATCAGCAGTCAGATACTCCACAGAGCTTCTAACTAATGGCCCTCAGTAGACACCAGGCATGTTCATCTTGGGTGGGCGTACAGCTTTAAGTCTCTGTATTCCATTTTGGATCTAGGATTAGGTAGGCCATTGACACGTGCAGAGAAATACCAATTGGCTCTTTTTCAACATGGAAAGGGCTGCATATCTTTCAGTGCTTCAGAATGCATTCCAAAGGAGTACGGGGCTTTAGCATTGAGTTGCCCATGTCTCTGTCCAATGATCTTGAAGGAAGACCTCCAAATGATATAGAGGAACAAAACTCCCAACCTACTATATGTCCGGAACAAGTTCATGTTCTCTAAAATCGAAGAATGAATTTTAGGAACAACGGAGGTTAAGAGTAGAATATATTTATTGAGAGAAAGAAAGCTTCTGTCTGAGAGAGAGACAGAAGGGGTCCCAAGTGGGTTGCCCTGATTGGTGGGCTTATAGGCATGTACCATCAATGCCTAGTCCTGAGGGTATCGCTTAATCAATAAAAAATGACAGAAAGATCCACCTGGCTGTGACAGCAGAGGCTTTAAAGGAGGACAGATGGTATAAACTTAAGACTGCTGTTTGGAAGCCAGGAATCTGCTTATTTATACTTATTATATAGATTATGAAAGGTTCTTACCCCAGTATAAGTTACTGTACAGTTATGGCGGTGGTCTAACCATTGCCATATGGTGGAAGGCCAAAGCAGGAAAGCTTACCACTTCCTGCTTCTTCTTCAGCCCTAATTGCAACACCCCTTCCTGTTTGCAGGCACAGAGAATTCCAATCAGTTCCTTACACGTCATCAGTATCTGCCCCATGCATCACTTCTGATCAGAGGTCATACAACCCTCTGCCTCTCGGTATCTGGTCGAAGGAGACAGCCCAGCCACCATGGGTCATGTGCTCCTTTCCACTCCTCAACTCAATAAATGTGTTCATTTTTGTACTTTTGCTTCTCTACTGTGCCAGAATACTCTAACAGAGTAGATTCAATTTTAATGTATTTTTATCCATAGAATGAGGATTTCTGTTTTTACACAAATTTTCTATGTGTATTGTGTGTGTGTGTGAGAGAGAGAGAGAGAGAGAGAGAGACACACACACACTGAGGACTAAACTTAGGGGGTAAGCAAGTACTCTATCACTGAGCTAAAACCCCGCCCAAAACACTCCTTATTAAAAACTACTGCTTTCATACCATAATTTTATAGAATTCATTTCTTGATTATTTTCTATTTATCTAAGCAGGTCTCAGTATCATCCTGGACCAAAAGCACTGCCAAAGACACTTAAGAAAACTGTTAAGTATATCACATGGGAGCAACTGAGAAAGTGAGGGCTGCTTGTTCAGTTTTTCAATAAGCATCTTAAACTTGTGAACCAAGCTGTTTAAACCTTATTAGAATCTGTTAACAACTATCTTGCTGACTATGTTTCAATGTAGGAAATAACTGGTATGTTTGGTTGTAAAGTGCTTGCAGCCAAATGGACAATGTTCTCGATGAAAATGAATATGAAAAAAATACACACACATATACATTTATATATATATATATGTATGTATGTATGTAAAGTTTTTTGAGACAGGGACTCACTATGTAGTTCAGGCAGGCCTTGAGCTCAGCATATAGCTCAGGCTGTCCTCGAACTTAAGGTGATCCTCCTGCCTCAACTTTCCAAGTGCTGTGATTACAAGCATGTGTCACTATGCCCAGCATGAATGTATATTTGAAGAGATATAGCGAAACTCTGGCAGTTAAATTACTTGAAACAAGGACTAGGGATTTATCTTAGTGGCATAAGTGCCTGCCTGGCAAGCATAAGGTCCTGAGTTCAATCCCTGGAACCAAACCAAACCACCCAAACAAACAAAAACAAAACAAAAAAAACTAAAACTAAATTAATAAATTACCTGAAACAGAAAAATGTAACATGTAACAAAACAGAGAAACATGGCAGTTGAACAGAAATATTTTGTTTTTTTTCCAAAAATTTCCTCAAAACCACAGTGAAGAGATTTTTTAAAAGTATAAATTTGTAAGCTCAGAGAGACTGGAAAAGGTAGGATGGGGGCTGTGTAAGTTTTGGGAGCTGGAAAGCAAATGGACAAGTGGTGATTTTTCTTGGAAACCAAAAGAAAGTTACCATATGGAGAGGGCAACAATAAGACACAAGCAGGGGAAAACCGAAGCGTCCATGTGGGCTCAGAACAAGGGCTACCAGTCAGGCTGGGTGGCTACACTGGTTAAAGACATCCAGTTAGCATCTCATACCTCCTGCAGGGATGTGTATGTACCCAGGAGACAGGCTGGGCCACAGAGAGAAACAAGTTTCACTGCACAGTAAGTAGTTCTAAAGCACTCAACTTGATGGGCCACATGGACCAACACACAGGCCTTTAGCTGCTGGTGAGAGATAAAAGTAGCTATAGTGGCTAATGCCATCTGCAGATGCAAGGCAAATATCATAAATAAATAGAGAAAACCACAAATTTCTAAGTCTACCTAAAATGAATCACTGTGTTTCTGTTACATGTATACAGTGGATACGGACCAAAACATGTCTACTTTTATTTCTCAGCAGCAACGTCCCAAGATTAAAACACTTAGGCTGGGGATGTAGCTCAGTGTTAAGAATGCTCACCTAGTACATATGAGGCTATGGTGAGATTTCCACCTTTAAATAACTTTAAATAACAAAAAAAACTTTAAATAACAAAAAAAAACTTTAAATAACAAAAAAAAAAAAAAAGGAAAGTAAAAGTCTGTCTTTCTGATTTTTACCTGGTTGGAGCTTGCTGGGATGCTGCCCAGCTCCAGAAAGGGGAGGAGGGCTTGCCCCTGTAGGCCCAGCACCCTGCGCTGGGCTCACACTGGTCAAGGTCCCTGCAGGCAACGGCTGGCCTCTCTTTAACAGCTGCTTCTGTTCTTGCTGGCGGAAGCGAGGAGGCACCTCACGAGGCAGGTAACGGGAAGCAGCTGGCTGCTGGCCACTGGCAGGTGCACGTTTGCCATTGTTGCTGCTGGAGATAGTGCTGGTGGAAGTACTGGTACTGGTACCGGCAGGTTGGGGCTGGCTTGAACAGGTCTTAGTAGGTTCTGGCACTAAAGAGAACAAGAAAAAGAACCCAAAGCTTTAGTAACCTCTCCTTAAAACCCAACCCAAAATATACAACAGTGTGATTAACCCCTCTCCTAGACAAGCAAAACTTAAGAGCAAAATGATAACGTAGTGGTTTAGAAATAGAACTGGACTAAATTCTAGAGCTGCAGGTTGAAGACCCAGTTTTCCTAGCTATAAACTGGTATTTTGAGCTCTTAAGCCAACTGCTACAGGGATTCAGTATACTCATCTGAAAAACTAGGGTGATAAAGTTAGGATAGTAGTTAGTTACCATCCAGGCTTGGCCCAGTCAGCCCCAGGCTTTCTGATCAGGTTTGCTGGAGGAGGGGGATAAACTGGACATTTGTATTTCCAACAAATTGTGAAGTGATGCTGCTGCTGCTGACCAGAGCACCTTGCTCCTGTTCATTATTTATACGAATCACACGATCCCCAGGCATCTATGAATTTATATTTGTTTTAATGCTGATAATGAATAAAATAACTCTTGAGCATTTTGGGGTTTTGACTCCAGCATCTGTGAAGAGGCACCTGCAGCATGCGGCACTCTGCCCAAGTCATGGAAGTGACTCCCATGAGCCTGCCCAAGGCAGAAGGGAGAGTATGCAGGGACAGCACACGCTGCTGCCAAGTGCAACTGAGCTCAGCCTCAAGAGCTGGTCTTGTTTTCATTCTGAATGTTATCATTATCCTTGGGATTACATTCACTGAGTCACAGGAATTTTGTTACGGAGGTCTCTTTCTACCTAAATTTCTAATTCTTTTTTTTGAAACAGGGTCTTACTATGCAGTTTAAGCTGGCCTTGAGCTCGTTTTGTAGCCCAGGCTGGTCTTGAACCTCTCATGATTCTCCTGCCTCAGCCTCCTGAGTGCTGGAATCACAGGCGTGTGCTACCATGCCCGGATCTAAATGTTTTTGGTTTAACAGTTAAGTAAAAACTCACAAACAAAAATCAATATGATTGTGTATATATCTTTCATGTACAACTAACATCATAAAAATATTTTAAGTCAATACTGTGTGTGTGGGGATCCCATGAGATTTGATTTTCTTTACACTGCCACCTCCAGTGCACCTGTTTTTGTCTCTCAACATAGACTCTACACCCCACCAGGTGAGCACTACATTGGTTGCTTTAGTTTTCCTAATGTTTTTGCTTGTTTTGAATGCTGCCTATCAAGTTCTTGGTCCTAGATGAAGCCACCGTCTACTGACAGAGAATCTTTCAAGACAACTGAACAGCCATGCATGCATGGTCCCTGCTCTCAGCACTTTCCAAAAATCCTACGTGTTCATGAGTCAATGATTCAAAGACCTTCCACTTTTGAGCCTCCAATGCCTTCACCACCCTACGCCAACCTCCCCCCATCCCCCAAAGATAAACTGGACTTCATCCTAAAGAAAGAGAAGTCTAGTAAGCAAAAATGTCCTCACATGTCTGCTAGTACACATACAGGACAATCAGTTTCCTGCTTTCACATCTGTTAACATCCATCTACAGCTAAACACTGCACTCCATCAATTCTAAGACTCACATTTTTTCATAAGCTAACGTCACTTATGTTGGATGTTTTACAATCCTTCTTAGCAGTACGTGAGATAGTAGTGTGTTAGCGAGACAAGACAAGGCAGTGCCCTTCAAGCTCTACATTACATTTGAGGACTTTACGCACTCTGGGTTTTCAGCTCACAACCATCTGCAGAGTAGACACAGACCAAAGCCTAAGACTGGACCTCAGAGTAAACGCTGTTTTACAAACGTTACATACTATTAAGCCAAAGCTTCACTATGAGGAGATCACTGAGTGTGCAGAAGAAAACTGGTCACACTTATTTGTGCTAGAGGCTGGAGTAGTACATTTCCAACTGCTAACCGGCCCCGGGGCTGTCTTGCCATACCACAGCAGGCCCTTTCTGATCAATGTTTAAACTTGCTAACATTTAATCTCTTTGCGAACAACAACAGTTCAATTTCTCCTCCAACTACCTTTCCACTGATCTCTCCTGACAAACTTCCAGTCGAGGAATGCTGCCTCACTTCTGGTCCCTTAATCTGCTCATGGAAGTGGAACCATCCAAGAGGGAAGAACTCCCTGGTACTAAAGCCCAGTGGCATATTCTGATCCTTACCTCCTGACTCCTAAAGGCCTCCTCCTCAGTGACAGCCACTGCCACCTTCGTGACACACTGTCTTCCTAGTCCTAGTCCTGTCTCCCTGCTCCCTCAGGTGGGCTTTCTCCTGTTCTGTCTTGGGAAGTTTTGCTGCAGATTCTCTTTTATACTTGATACAAAAGATGAGCCTCCTGGATCATCCAGTCTACTCCCAGGCTGTAGGACTGGCTTCCTTCACCAATCCTACGGCCATGCTGAGCACCCGATGGCTAGCAGATATGGATGTCCTTCCTACAGGCACCAAGAAACCAACATGTCCCCTGTACCCAGCAGCTTCTCGCTTTATCTTTTTATGTCTTTCCCAGAGATTACCAAACTTGAAGTAAGCAGCAGAAGGAGAAAAAGTAACAAAGGAATAAAGAACTGTTACTGAGCTGCAGGAAGTTCCACCCACTCTTGCAATGAAACCTGGTTTCTCTTCTGTAATAACCGTCACCAGATGGCCAGCTACTGTCATGGTAAAAGTACTTTCTTCTGTCGTCCTGCTTTTGAAAAGACCAGAAGTAAAGACAGAAAGAAAACAATCTGGCAAGGACTCACAAGCAAAACATTCAAGCTGACCAGACCCTCAGAATCAACCTGTCCTATGCTAATCCACAGTCTCCAACAGCCAAGATGAATGAGCCAAGAGAATACAGAAGATGTGTCAAGTCCAGGGGGCAGATCTTTGCCCCTACAGCTGTCTTTAAAAAAAGATCTAAAGGCAAACTCTGGGCTATTTTCCATCAGACCCATCAGAGAAGGGATTCATGCTACAGTAAGTGGTAAGCAAATAAATAAATAATCAATCAGGTACTTCCCCTCCCCATCAAATTTTCTCTCTCTTTTTTTTGGTCATAAATAAGACAGGCTATGCAGTACTATGCAGTTCAGGCTGGACTGGTTTGCCCAGACTGGTCTCAAACTTGCATCCTCATGTCTCAGCGTTCCAAGTGCTGGGATTACAGGAGTGTGCCACCACATCTAGCTAAAAATTGCATTCTAAGATATCTGCATATGGCATTTTCCTGGGTCACCTGCCTGATGCATTAAGTATACACTACATGAAAACGCTTCATTTTTAGAGCCTACATATTGTAAACCAGTCTACCCTTTCTCTCTCCAAAGAAGGATTTATGTCAAAGGCAGGACATATTTACTATCTAGCCCCTTTCAGGAAAGTCTGATGGCTGCTGGTATAGGAAACAGAAGCCACTTGTGCTATCAACGCAAAAACCTAGCGGAAACAATTCCAGTAATGTATCCCAAAGTCTTTTGTGGGTATTGTTTTATTTTAAAGTACAAATAATTATAAATAATTAATCAGTTCCACATATCCTCTGTGATTGTTAATGAGTCTTCTTTATCATTACGGAATGAAAAGGGAAGGCAATGGTCTTAATCAAAACAGGAGCCTATCAAGTTTAGAGGTATCAGATATTGTCTTAGAATCCAGGTGATTTCCTCTGTCTCATACTGAGCTCCATGCCCAAGAGTCACCTAGTGTTGGGCTTGTCTGGAAGGACTGCCCACTTCTCCTTCCATCCTCTAGAGACCCTTTTTCACTTCACTGAACCTACGATCCTCTGTTTTTTTTTTTTTTTGGTACCGGGGATCAAACTCATGACCTTGCACTTGCCAGGCAGGCGCTTAAACCACTGAGCTAAATCCCCAGCCCTGAACCTTCGATCACAAAGACATTCCCAGTCTTTGCTCTCACTTCCTGCTCTGGGATGACGCCTCCCTGTGGGCATACTCCTGTTGTCCAGGCTGGCCTTGAACTCCTGGGCTAGGGCAGCCCTCTAGCCACAGCCTCCTGAATAGCTGGGGTTACAGCTAACCCACTAACCCAGCTAAAGGGAATTTGTTGTCTATTTATGCATGTGTGTACGTGTGTGTGCTCAGAGCCTCATACTTGCTACATGTGCAGTCTACCATCAACCCAAACCCTTAGCTCCTTGTATTGTATTTCTACCAGAGAGTGCTGAAATAACTTCTTTTCCTTCTCCTTCTTCTTTTCCTTTGAGACAGGATCTCACTATGTAGTGCAGACTGGCCTTGAATTCATGGCCATCATCCTGCCTCAGTCTCCTGAGTGCTGGGATTACAAGTGCACACCACCATGCTTGGCTGACAATAACCTTTTTTTGGTACTAGGGATTGAACTCAGGACCTTGCACTTGCCAGGCAGGTGCTTATGCCACTGAGCTATATCCCTGAACCTTGGCAGTTTGTTACCGGGGATTGAACTCACGACTGTGGACTTGCAAGGCAGGCGCTTATGCCACAGAGCTAAATCCCTGGCCTGGTAATAACTTCTTGAAAGAGATAAAAGTTTAAGCTGGTTTCCCACTGTACTTAAATAATTGTTCATAAAGATTGAAGTTATAACACAGAGACACCAGCAGTTATGATAGACCACAAGCTATTTCAGGTGAGATTTTTTTCCCGTAGAACTCTATTCTAACTGTAGTACCAGCATATTGTCTCGCAAACAGAAAAATATCATCAAGCATTAAATGAACAAAAAACACCCTGGATTATATAACATGAGTACAGTATGCTACATTTGCCCACATAGTAATTTGAGTAGTAATTTTTGTAGCTGCCTGAAGTTTGTGGTCAGGAGGTCATCCTGGACCCAATGGAAATGCAGGAGATGTCTTGCTCATCAAAGTTATGACAGAAGGAATGAAGAATTCTGGTCTGGCCAAGCCGTACATCTAGGTCTCTGTTTAAACCAGTACTTCCTGGTTCTTTGAAAATAGTAGCCACCCAACAATCTCAAATGGTAAGTGGATGATCCCAAATTTGGACCTATTCTTACAATACAGATACATCAAGTAGGTAGCTATTTTTGACTAGCTATCTACTTTTCAGATTGAAACTTCTAAATTTATTCTAAAAGAAACTGCTTATCAAATCAATGCTAACATTCCTGTTCTTTAAAAAGACCTGGAAAAAAAAAAACAGACCTGAAAAAAATAATAAACAGACCTGAATCTAAGGCCCTGAAGGTTCATACTGTAACCAATCTTTCTATATATCAGTGTTTTTACACAGCAAAATCACAGCAAGACCGTGGGAATTATTTAAGCTTAGTTTTGTTTACAAATCATCAATAAATCAGTTGTTTTGTTTAGGTAAGCCAGCAATTACTTAACTACACAACTATTACAAGGCAGGTGCTTATGCTGCTGAGCCAAATCCCCAGCCCCTTACACAACTATTACAAAAAACTTTCAGCAATATGGAAATTTCGGTTACTCTTTCCTTAATAAAGCTTTTACCTTTTTTTAAAAATGAGAGTGACATCTACTGGTGAAAGGTATCAATGCTTTATATAAAGGAACAGTTTTAAAAACAATATTCTAAGTAATACTTTACTGCTTTGAGCTAAAATTTTTAGATAGCACTGTTTATAACAGGGCCAGGCAGTTTATAAATTCCCACTATTATTTTTCTAAAAACGCAGGTTCCAGTGTGGACAGAAGTTTAGATTGCCCCTTCTGGGCTGTGGAGGACTTTGCTTGGGAGCCCTTTTCAGATTTTTATCCATCTCACCATCTCTAAGTGACCACAGGACAAGGAACTTGCCTTGCTAGTCCCACTTCCTTCTTGCCTCCTTAGTAACTTTCCTTCTACACATGTGGGGCCCTGAGCACCCTCCAGTCCTGGTCCTAGCCAGGTTCTCTCTGTTGGTCCCTGCTGTTTCCCATGGCCCTGTGTTACTTCGACCCCGTCACCACAGCATTCGAGGCCCCTGATCTGTCTTCCCCTTGTCATACTATCCTGCTTCCCTGTGTTCATCTCTGCCTTCAGTCTGGTTTCGGGCTCTCCTGGCCCTGTTGCAGCCAGGACCTGCAGGGAGCACAGTGACATTTACTACCTTATTCCATCTGCTACCACAACTATACCCTGTGCTGCCTAACCTGTAGAACTGTGAAAGTGTATAACCACTCTGAAAAGCAGTCTTGATGTTTCTTTCTTTAATGGAACATTTACAAATTTGTGTGTCACCCTTGCACAGGGGCCATGCTAATCTTCTCTGTATTGTTACAATTTTAGTATATGTGCTGCTGAAGTGAGCACAGTCTGGATGTTTTCTGAGAGACTAAACATGAACTCATTGTACGATACAGCCTATACTCCTCTGTATTCGGAGTTGTCTATGAACACCTGTCTATGAACAGGCGAATGGATAAACGAACTGCCCACATACTCATGCACAGAAATACTGCTCAGCAAGAAAAGGAAATGAACGACTGATAAACACACCACGGATGAATCTTGATGTATGCCAAATTAAAGAGGTCAAAAGTACATATTGTATGATTCTACTTATATAGTATTCTAGAAAACAGTAACTCTTATTGGGACTGGAAGCAGGTCAGTTTGCTGAGACACAGATGGAGGCAGAAGGGGAAAGGAGGGATTGCTGAGAAAAAGACACAAAATTTTCAGGAGTGACAGATGTTATCTTGATTGTGATAGTTTCACAGGTATATATATGACAAGATATGTCAAAGTGTTCTTTTTAAATATGTGTGGTTGTCCAGGGGTTTAGCTCAGCAGTACAAGTGCAAGGTCATGAGTTCGACCCCTGGAGCCCCCCCCTCCCAAAAAGTGTGGCTTACATATGCCCAATCCAACTAAAGTTTTTTTTTCTTTTTTTAGGCACCGTCTCACTAAGCTGTATGTATATCTTATGTCTCACTGGCCTGAACTCATAGCAATCCTGCCTCAGCCTCCTAAATACTGGGATTATAGGTGTGTGCGACCATGTCTGGTTAGTTTTTAAAACACCAAAAAAGATGTCAACTTGGGTTGACAAACTATTTCTCAGAAAGCAGACTGTCACCTTCCTCTAGAGCTATGAACTGTTATTTTTCTCTAACTCTGGAAACTGCCGTTATACTTATAAAGGGTTTATAAACAAGCAAAGTTATACTGAACAGAGAAGTGCATCTTTACTCTGGGGCTCAGCAGAAGCAACCATGGGAAGGCGCTGTGAGGGGACTGGACAGAGGCCATCACCAGCTTCACGGTCTTTCACTTAAAATCTGATCAAGAATTTATATGTTATTTGTTTGCCTAGAGTTTGTTTATGTCAATACATTTTTATGCCTTTTTATTGCCTGTATATTTTAAAGCACTCTTCTTTTGATCTTATGGGAAAAATTTAATACGTGTATTATCTCTTCCCCTTAGGGTAGAACAGTTAAAACAATTTCTTTACACATACAACAACATAGCTAAAATAAAACAAATATTTTAAAACCTAAAAGATGTCCAAAAAAAAAAAAAAAAATAGAAGGGCTGGGGATTTAGCTCAGCGGCATAAGCACCATCCTTGCAAGCATGCAGTCATGAGTTTGATGCCTGGTACCCCCCCCCAAAAAAAAGAAAAAAGAAACCTAAAAGATGTCATTCCCTAAAGATTCCTCATATAATAAAGTGCTTAGGAATTTCTTTCAACTTTATTTGAAAAAAATCCTATGCCTAACTTTCTTCCTAAAATGAACAGTTTGAGATTCCACCTCAGTGGAATGAGTACTACTTAGCCATAAAGAAGGATAAACTGGAGACTTTTTATAGGTAAATGGATGCAACTTGAGAACATACTCATAAATGAAATACACATGTGTAAACATCATATTGTTAAAAAATACATCGTTTCATTAGTGTGAGGAGCTGAAAGAAAAAACATGTGTATGTGTGTGTATATGTATATAAAAAATAGTTAAGATAGTTATACTACTGACTTCTCTGAGTTCTCTGGAGAGAAAGATTTGTGCTGGTATTGTTTGGACAACTGAATGCAGATGTCTTGTGCTCTGGGTGAATGATTTGGGGATGACAATGCACAACGTGTGTACCACTGTTGCCTCCTGATTGACATGTTTTGAAATTTTGTTGTAGTTTTCTTCTTCTTCCTCTTCTTTTTCTTCTTGAAATAAAATTGATTTGTAAAAAAAAAAAATTAAACAGTCCTACTGATAACAGATACATAATGCTTATGTCTCCTGTTACAGTAGAAAGAACACATGACTGACAACGAGAAGATGAGGGCTCTAATTCTGCCACTAATAAGCTGTCAAGCCTTGCACAAATCACTTAACCTTTTTGGATCTCATTCCCTTACCCAACAGAATTAAATAATCTCTAAGGATCCTTCAAGCTCTAAGATTTTATTAATTTTATAGACAAGCAAATAAAATGCTGAGTATGATGAACAGATTTAGCTACCGCCTTTAGGAAGAATTCATATACTCAAAATAGTACTTGCTTTATTTATATGGATATGAGTGCAAGGACACATATAAATTCAAAGATTCTGGCCAATTTTATTACACTGTGTAACTTGTGAAAACACAGATCTAATGCTTGATAAGCACTAACTGCAGGTTATTGTGTTGAGATCCCTGAAAGACTGAACAAATAGCAATTGACTGCCTTAGCTGAACAGAAGAACCACCTAATTAGTGAAGTGTAGAGGGTATGTTTCCATTACTGTTCATCTAGATCCATCTATAAAACTGGGAACACGTTTTACACCTTGATTCTCAGTATTCTTCATTTAGGTTGGTAAAAACTTTATGTATCTAGAATGAGCCTTACCAGCAGAGTAAAGGACACTGCATATAATTTGTGACTCCAAAATATACTCAGAAGGTTACTGAAAGAATATGGTTTCCAATGATTTACACTAACAAGTGCATAAAGTTTTCTGAAAAGTAACAGTTACAACCTGAATGCATGCTAAAGTTTAATACCTGATTGCAAAACACGAACTTAAAAAGACTAAAACCACTGAATTAAATTAACTGCACATTTATGAATTAACTGCACATTTTTCAGTCCATGAAAAAAATCCCAGAAAACAATATGAAAAATTTTACATCCATATAAAGTTAGCAGTATTACCTGTGCCCAAATTCAGCACAGTGACCAAAATAAAAGAGGTTACTGGTTAACAAAAACAAACCCCATGCCAGTTTGAGGCGTTCTTGCATACTAGTCACTCTACAAGAGAGCCATACCTTACAAATTAATGTGATTTTACAATAGGATTACATCTATTCTTACCCCAATTATGAGAGCAAGTAAGGTCTCAGTAAAGCAAAGCCAGTGACTCTTCAACTGTCTCTCTTTTGGTCACTAATACAAAGAAAATGTTCAGTTGAGTTTACAAAGGACTGTTTTGTTCATGAATAAGTAGAAAGGTTTCCAATGGCTTAGTACAGCTCTTGAGGGGCAAGAGATGGGAAAGTGTGAACTGAGCGAGTCCATATAAATATATACATATTTATTAATTCATACTGAGATGCATTAATTCATATTGAGATGCATTGAGATGGCTGGCAGATGGTTACCTGGTAAATACTTCAATATAGAGGGGTTTCAAATGAACTTTAATTTCTCTTTAGAAAATGCTCAGATTATTTTCAACAACGAATCATTACTTATGCTCCTCACACAAGGAAAAATAAGGAAAAGCTGATGACTACAACAACCCAAGACTAGGGGTAGTGAAGGAAAAGGATTCCGGGCAGATAAACATGGCCAGGTTCTTTTAGGAAAATAGGAAATCAGCCCCACGGTACGATGTGGCTACTGAGAGATAATGAGAAGGAAGAGTCGAGAGGGACTGAAAAATCCATGTAAATTCCATGTTTGAATGAAAACTGCCAGAGCTGAGCACATGTGTCTCCCGGCTGCAGAGAAAATGGTCTGCACTGGCATACAATGCAGGACACAGGGTTATCAACCTGGGCAGCATGGTATTTCACACAGCTGACTTACTTGGCTTGCACATTACAAAGCAAAAAAATTGACTTCACAAAAAAGTCACAGGTCAGGGCCTGAAAAGACAGAGAAGGACAAAATCCTGTTTTAATTGTGATTTTGCAAGGCAGACTGTAGAATTCTCATTTCATATTCATGGCAGAGGGGAGGAGGCATACTATATATTAGATTGGATTATTTAGAAAAGACAGTTCTATGTCAGTCTTTATATGAAGATTCCCAGTTCAAGTTCAATGGTGACAGATGTGGAAAAAAAGGTTTTTAGGCATAATTAAGGCCATAATGAAAACTGATCCATTAAGACTACTCTGTGGGAGAACCCAGAAGGTATGATGCCTATGTGTGTATATATATGATTAAATTTTTAGAGTTCTCTGAAAATGTTTAAAATAAATCAAAATTGAAAGAGGTTAAGTTTCAGTTATTGGGAAAATTAAGTCAAAGGACTGTTATGCTAACTAATGGAAGCAGTGCTCTTCTAATATCAGTATTTGAATGATTTATAATTGCTGCAGGTCAAGGAAATTACTAATGGATTTGGTATCATTTGAGCTAATCATAAAAACCAAAACAGTTCAAATTTTAAAAAATGACTTAACATATTAATGCATTCTAATGTAAACTGTATCTTCTCTATTAACTCTTGAACTCACTCAGATTGTTAATTCTTCTCTATATTCAAACAACCTGGAGCCCTGGGATACTAAGTCCATGTGGCTTGGAGTGGGCCCTGACATCTAGTCATGCAGGCTGACCTGGTCTCAGCTCTGCCTCGCTCTGACTGTGCCCTCAGTCAGCTGGTCCTTTCCACGGGAGCCCTTCTGGCTGTGGAGCGTGGTGACAAAGGAGTGCAGGGGAGTATCTGCTGTGCGCTTTTCCTGCGAGAAGATTCTGAGCACATCAGCCCTGCCATTCACTTCCTTTGCGCTCATGGAGACATTCATTCAGCAAATTCTCACAACTTTGGCTTACTCTCTGTACCCGGCAGACAGGTGCATCACCAATGAGAAGTAATAAATCTAAGGGTCTAGTATATGGTCTGTCTAACATGAAAACAGCTCCTGAGTATGTTGGGGAAAACAGAGAACGGGTAAATGGAGTTCCTGCCCTACGGAGTTAGGGCAGAAAAAATAAAAATGCTGGCTCGTTAGGGGAAAAAAAATCTATTTTATGTATGAGCACAAATGCTACTATGACATATCTCATTTCTTCAGTTAGGCTAGTCTATACTATTTATTTACACTATCTTAGTCTATACTTTCTGAGGGTCCACTCAGAAAGTCAGAACACTCAGATTGCAGCAGCTGATTTATTAATCCAGTAGAGCAATGGGAAGTCTGAGTAAAATTTAAACCCCAAAATGCTAATATTCATTAGTGAATTAGCTCTTTTGTACTGTTAGGTCTTTCATAACTCAAAAGCGTGTTTTGTTTAGAAGGGCAAGAATAATCATTACTACCCCACCCTAAGGCTAGTTAGTAGTCACTGATAAAACTACCTCTCAGAGCAGCAGTATTTTAGAAGACAAAAACCAAACCAAGTTTGGAGGCAGTGATGAAAATAGGTATCAGCACAGTAACAGGAAACAGTAATTCTGTGTGTAGCAGAAAGACATTGTAATTAACAATCTAATTAACAATCACTATACAATAATAAGCTGTCGGTTATTATTTGAGAACATAATTAGAATGATAAGGAATACAGAATATAGCTATAGGATTGAACCAGATTGTAAAAATTTCATTTATAAAAAAAGAGAAAATGAATGATTCATAAAAATAATTCTGTATTTTTGACTAACAATTATTAGAAGTCATTATTTCTTATGAGATCATAAATTCAAATATAACTATGTAGCAACTCTTTTGGATCCTTTTGAAAAAATGTTAATGTAAATTTATTGTGCTTCTAAGGGGAGAAGAGAAGAGAGTGTCCTTTTTCTCTGCTGCCTTTTAATATTCATCCCTCATGTGGCTCATAAGACAAGGTGCTGGGCCAATGCATCATGGTCAGAAGCTCTGGGCTCCCCAGTCCTACCTATACCACTGGCTATCCAGCCAAGCACAGGCCAATTAACTCACAGAAACACTGTCTGTAAACAAATTCCTCTCCTGCTGAGTCAGAAAGTTTCTATAACATATATAACCTGTGAAAACTACAGATGTCAAACGAAAGGGAAGGATTAGTGCTGACTGTGCCTGAGACACACTCTCACAAAACCTTTATGGTGCACGCAACTGCGTGTGCAACTGTGTGCAAGTGATGGTTCAAAGGAACATGGAAACTTCCAAATACTAACAATTAGTATAGTGAGCCTTGTCTGAGCAGCAGCAAAGTGCTCAAAATGGACCTATTTTCTTGCGTGGACCCATTCTATCTTTACAATAGCTCAATGAGGCAGAAACAATTTGTGACCTTTCTCATTTTAAATACAAGATACCTGAAGATTAAAGAAGGGAAATAACTTGGCCCAAACAAAAGAGAGCTGGGGTATGTGATCCTGGAGTGTGTGTTCCTAACCACAAGAAAATGCCTAACCATGTCAGGCAGGCATGGAGAGACCGGGATCTTTCTGGATCTCCACAGCACCCCTGGGACATCTGAGCTATGGGAAGAACCGCATAGTTCCCATGGACTGCCCATAAGACAACACTAAACAAGCCCTAAATTTAGAGGACACAAAAGAGACCTCACCTATCAGTATGAAAAAAAAAATAATGTCCTGGGGCTGGGAGTGAAGCTCAGCGGTGTAAGTGCCTGCTTGGGAAATGCAAGGTTGTGAGTTCGATCCCCCGCACCAAAAAAACAAAAACAAAAACAAAAAAAAACCCTCAAAGACCACATCTTTATAAAGAGTAATTGGCCACAAGGAATTGCAAGCTTTAAAAATATTCACTATTCTTTGGTTGTCCTTATTCCAACTGAACCTAACTGTCCTTATCAGTTCAATCCTCATTAAGTGAAATCAAACAAAAACTTTAAAACATTCTTTACATATTTAAAAATTTACTAAATGTCAATGAGATGCAGATGATAAATGAAGAATTTCACAATGGAAAATAAAAAGCAGACTCAAAGACACACTCTTTTTAACCATCAATTGAAAATAAAAGGCATTCTCATCATAAAAAGCTTGGTATTTTTATAAAATATACCCCACGTATAAATAAACTTACCTTTGGTTTTTTGATCAGCAGCCTGGAAAAAAAAATTAGAAAATCTTTAGGAAAAACAATGTGTAGAATGTATACATATATGAAAGTTTATAAGCAATCTTTTAATATTGGAAATTTTAAAAGAAGTTTTTTCTAGCTAATTTATTATAATTTATTATTTGGAAAAACATTTCTATATGCTACTAATTACACGCCAATATTATTATAATGGCAAAAAATTCTGTATGGTAGTTCATTTGAGTTCTATATTTTAATACAGTCTAAAAGATACACAGTTTAAACCACAAGATACATTGACGTAGCAAGAACAAAGACAAATGGTATAATTTGGCATTTTATTTTTATTTATTTTGCGGTACCGGGGACTGAATTCAGGGGGTGGTGAGCTATATTCCCAGCCTTTTTTTTTTTTTTTTTCTTTTTAATTTTGAGACAGAGTCTTACTAAATTGCTCAGGCTGGCCTTGAACTTGCAATCCTCCTTCCTTAGCCTCCTGAGCAGGTAGGTTTACAGACCTGTATCACTGTGTCCAGCTTAAGAAACCTGATTACAAGTTTATGGAATTTTTATTTTTAATAATTACTAACAGGATTTGTAAAAGCACATTTGGCAAAACTGCAAAAATCATTTCTAGCTTTTCTACCAATACCAGCTTAATGTCCCTTTCCTTCTTTCTTAGACATCTCAGTTCATTTTAAATAAACTAGCCTGGGCAACCTTTATCCCCGACAACATTAAGCTCCTTGAAACACAGCTGTAATGTTTCTAGTTATTTAGAATTTTACTTCACTAGAATTTTACTTCACTAGAACAACATCTATTATTTGCTAAATACAGATATGGCAATATTGATTTAGAAGAATAACACTGCAGAATGAAACTTGGTCAGGTAATGGCTATGATAATGCAAATGAGACACCTAATGACTGCAAGGACAATGAAGCTAGTAACTCTAGCCAAACCTTTTTCTGAGCACCTTCCTTCTTTTTCTTTTCTTCCTGCTTTTTCTTTTTCTTTTCTTCCATCAAATGTTCCTCTTCTCGTGTTTCTTGTTCTTTCTCCCTATTAAATATAAAGAAAAGTGCTATTAGTATGGTGGTCATTCTTAAATTAAAAATAAAAAAGCGCTAGCATAGAAAGTCTTAATGCAGGCAGGTGGGCCGGCCACCTGCTGGATAGAGGCTACTTTGAAAGGATGTCAGATATGGCCGCTCACCCACAGTACCAGATGCTGCTACTACAACAGCAAACTGCCTGCCTCCTTTGGAGTGTCAGGTGTCTCTCTCCCTGAGCCCACAGCTGTGTGCACCAACCTATCACCAGGCACTGTACTAGGGATGTGGGTACAATGAGCACTAAGACACAGTGTGTTTAGTCCAGGCCAACAGCAGTGTTTCTCAAGAGCAGTCTCAGGAGGTGCCATCATCACAAGTGATTATATCCACATAGTGAAATCCTGTCTCAAAGAAACCAAAAACCAAAACAATGGGCTGGGGATAAAGCTCAGTGGCACAAGCACCTTCCTGGCAAGCACGAGGTTGTGAGTTCAATTCTTGGTCCCCCCCCCAAAAAAATTATGCTTGTAATCTTATTGGTTAACCATAGTTTTGTCTCACCTCATGTCCACCTTGTAATTTCCCATTTTTCCCTGCCTTGGACCCACCTCACCTCCTGCTTTTGCTCTATAAAAATCCCTCGAAAAGACAGGGTCCTCCACTATACACTTGAGACCCCTTCCATCTCTCTCAGATAGAAGGTTTTTATATATACATATATTTTTTCTGCTCCTTTTTATTGTACCAGGGATCGAACTCAGGACCTTGCACTTGCCAGGCAGGTACTTATGGAACAACAGGAGAACAGGTACCACAGGAAACCTCTGTTGTTTCTAGAATTCATTCTTTGATTTTAGAGAACAGAAACTCGTACTGGCCATCTAGCTAGCAGCCTGGGAGTCTCCTTCCCCTCTACCAGGGTCACAGTAGCCTAGGAGCTGAGCTGTAAAAGCTGAAAAGCATTTGGCTGACATGGGTAGTGTGTCAGTGTTAACTTACTGCTTCGTAGCTCCAAACTAACCCTTTAACACATGCTCTGGACCGAATGACAGAGCTCCTTTAAACATTTCTCATTTCAGTGAGCACAAAGCAGAGAGGCTTTCTCAGTAGCGAGCACTTGAGGGACATGGTAGGAGGAAGGGGACCCCTTAGTGTTGGAGGCCACTGTACTGGGAGTGATCAACAAATAAAGAGAGGGGCCACTGGTGATAGTTCCAGCCATAGGCCCATCCTGGGTGGCTTTTCCGGCAGTCACCTTCCCACAGCCCTCTCAATACAGACATACTACTCTCCAAGCTTCCTGCTTCTAGCCCACTCCTAGCTTCATCTCTGTTGGTCCTCCTAATCTCATGGCCCTCCAGACCAGGAAACGCTGAGCTCAGGCCTGCTGCACAGATTCCTCACTTCTCTGCCCGCCCCAATGCCCAGTCATCAGTACACCCCAAGAGGTTGCACTAGGGTTCCAGCTTCCTTTATGGGCTGATAGCTACAGCTTGCCTGGGTCTTGCCAGTGCTTCTGCTGGAATGAAGCACAGGGGTCCAGGGTGACTCCCTGCTGCCCAGCACTGTGGGTTGTCCCATGGGCTCTACTCTGCTATCCAGTGGGCTGAAATTACATTTTCTTCACTGAGCGCACATCCCTGCTTTGGGCAGGAGTGTTCCTTCCAAGTCAGCCCTTTTGGGTATTCTCCTTGGCCTAGGCTTCACATCCCTTCTTCTGTCCCTCCCACTTTTCCTCCTTCCTTTAATTTCCCTTTTCTTTTGTGGTACTGGGAATCAAATCCAGGCCCTTCACACTGAGCGCCAGCCCCAGTCCCACCTGTTCCTTCCTTCTCTCCTTTCCTTCCTATTTTCCCTCTGCCTTGGTGTCTGGAGTAGCTGGGATAATAAAAGTGTACATCACACCCACCTGGAATTTGGTTTTTGGAGGGGAGGGGGTATCTGGGATCGAACTCATGACCTCACACTTGCAAAGCAGGTGCTTACGCCTCTGAGCTAAATCTCTGGCCCCTGGAATTTGTTTTTAATTTACACAAAGTATTTTTACATGTATAAGGAATTTTGACCTGATATCAGTTTGTACATATTTAAATGCTATGGTAATAAAAATAATTTAAACTGATATGGAGTAAGTGCAGGGGTGTCTTTCTCCAAAACAGTGGTTCCCAGTCTTTGGCTGCTCAACAGAATCACTTGTGAAGTTCCAAACACTTCCAAGAACAAGGCTGCAACCCTGTTGATGAAGTCTGGAAATGGAACTCAGACATCAGCAGTACATAAAGCTTCCAGGAGACTCCCAGTTTCAGGCAAGGTTGTGAAACATAGCTTTTATAAGGAGGTTTACACATTCATGAAGTATGAAAACTTACTATTCACTACATTAGATGATACTTTCAGGAATATTTTCATGGTAAAAGGTGTAGAGATACTAAGATATTTGTGTTTTCAACATTCTGTAGTGCCGGCCACCCCTGGGAGTGATGGGTTGTGCCATAACCACGCAAGAGCAGGTTTATATCCAGGGATGCAGGGACCACACCAAAGCTTGGTCAACAGTGGCTGCCCAGTGGCTCCTACATCTACAGTATCATTAGACCCTTAAATCCAAAGAGTGAAATTAATAAAGTAGGCTAGATAGGGTCCATTTAAAAAGGGTATTCAATAAGCCTACTTCTATTCACACACAAGTTGAACTAATGAAAACCAGCTATTCCCTAGCAACACAGTTAAGATTTTGCTGTATTAGTTAAAAAAAAAAAAGGTAAATAATAAGTCCTTGTAGTCATGAGACATAGCACATTTTCCTGCTCTGCTCGTTTATGACACACATAATTCAGATGTTAGTCTTTAATAAAAGCTTTACTGGGGCTGGGGATTTAGTTCAGTGGCTTAAGCGCCTGCCTGGCAAGCGTGAGGTCGTGAGTTCAATCCCCGGTCCCCCCCCCCAAAAAAGAAAACCATTGCTTTATTTGGGCTGGGGATTTAGCTCAGTGGCAAAGCGCCTGTTTAGCAAGCTTGAGGTCCAGAGTTCAATTCCCAGTACCACCAAAAAAAAAAAAAGTTTTACCTAATTTTCCCCTCACTAGCAGTAATTGTTTCTACTTGTATCTGCTAGTGTATAACTTTTCATTTTTCATTCATAATTTTAAACATTAATATCTAATAACATTTTTACTTTATAAAGTAAATATATGCTCATGGAAAAACACACAGTACAAAAAGATGAGTTAATGAAAAGGAAAATTGGGAAGTATTCCTTTCCCAATGACCACAGGCTTCCTCCTTAAAGGCAACACATGCTAACAGTTTCCTGGATGTCTTTAAGAAAATTTCCTCTAGCTGGGCAGCGATGCCTACCTACAGCCTCAGCTACTTGAGGCTGCATGAAAAAGACTATGAGGTCAAATCCAGTGAGGCAACACAGTGCAGCCCAAGCTCAAACAAAACAAATTTCTCTTTATATGGCCATATGCCCATATTTTTTTTGGTTTGTTTCTGTCTGTCTTTTATCTTTTTGAGACAAAGTCCCATTATATAGATCCCAGCTGGCCTCAAACTTACAATCCTGCCTCAGCCTCCTGAATGCTGGTATGTATCTTTAACACAAAAGAGGCAGGGGATACAGTCCAGTGGCACAGTGCCTACCTGGCAAGCGCGAGGTTGTGAGTTTGATTTTCTGTATTGAAAAAGAGAAAAACAAAAGAAAAAACCCAAATGAGAGTGTACTATATACTCTTTGCTGCACTATTTTATTTTCACTTAATGATCTACTCCAGTATATATGGAAAGACTCACGTCCTTCACATCTCTACATTATATGCTGTACACAGGTTGCTGTTTCTTGATGCAGTCATTTGAGATCTTAATGGTGGAGTTGCTCCAATGATAGATATGAATTTGCCTCTTACATCACCCATATCTCTATTTTCAGTTAAGTCAAATAGCATCTGCTTTATAATATAAATTTTCACTGTGAGATACATAGCATACTGTGATTACTTTGTGTCTTTTGTGGAGCTGTTTAAGTTCCTGACTGTTTTTCCTTTACTTTTGTAGTATGTTGGTGTTTGGGATTTTATATCTCTCTGTCCACTTGGACTTACAGGTACTATTGAACTGCCTTTGCAGATCTCCTCATCGTGCCAAACTAGCTGGGAGTACCTCCACCATTACTTTGACATACCTTTAGAAGATACTTGTTTTAATTGTGCTAAAATGTTATACACAATTCACCATCTTAAAAAGAAGTATTTTAAGTAGACAGTTCATTACTGTTATATTTACCCTGTGGTGCCACCAGAACTCTAACCCGGCAAGACTGAAACTCTGTGCCCCTGTGAAACAACTCTGCTTCCCCATTCCCAGGTGCTACTTTACTCTCCGTGAATGTGCCCACTAGATGCCTCCTTTGATTCTGATCTGCATTTTCCTCATATTCAGTGACAGGACACTAAGCATCTTCTCATAGCCTGTTAGTCATTTGTGTAACTTTTCTGCAGTTTGGGGTCTATGGTTGTTGTCTTGTCACAGCCAACTTTTTTTACACTGAACTGCTGTTTGTTTTACTGTATGATTTCTATCTGATGTGGCCTGATACAGTGAAATAAGACAGTTCACGCAGAAGGAAAAAACCTGTAACCGCCTCAGCGGAAACTACTACCCATGAATCACTGAGCATCCGAGGCCAGTCTGGGCTACAAAGTGAGTTCATGGTCAGCTTGAACTGCACGTGAAGCTCGCACCCCCCCCCCACAAATCCATTTTAAAGGCACTGTACCACCGCATCGCAGCACCTATGCTACTCAGGAGAAGTCTGACGTCAGCTGACGTTTAGTTCCCTTTAGGTGGCATACTGCTTTCTGCAAGAACATTCGGTTTCTCTCTCTGCCTGGGTTCCAAAGCTCATGTGTGCTGAGCATTGGTGGACACTTCCAACATAGACACAGTATTTTAGGCTACTTTCTTGAAACATCTTCTTCAGTTTCTCAATAACAATATACTTAACTTCTTGGATCAATTATGTAATTAATTTCCCTTTTGAAATGTTTTCTACACTTTTTTGTTGCTTCTGTTTTTTGAGTGCTTGGCTCAAATTGACCTTCCAAATGTGTTTTCTAACTAATGTGTTTCTTTTTTTAACTTTTATTGGTAGATGTTTGCAGTACATGATGATTATATTCCTTTGTGGCAAAAGTCAGTACACATGGCTGGAACATGGCATCATGAAGACAAGAAGGAAGGAAGTGGGTCCCCTGAACCCAGAAGAAGATGACGTGTGAACTGAAGCTCACAGAGAAGGAAAAGAAAAACTTCAATGAAGAAGGTGGTAGCTGGGGCCACCTTCTCCCTGAGGCAGGACTCACTGAGTGAGAGGAGCTGTTACAATTTGCGGACACACCCCAGAGGCTTCCACAGAGAGACACAGCAGTGGAGCAGGGTAGCAGACATGGAGCACTGCACAGGCTCATGCTGCTGGTCCTGAGAATCCATGACTGAGATTAACTAGGGAAAATGCAATATGGTGGCACACTGTCAAAGAACCAGGGACTAGGTTAAACAAGAAACAGCTTCTTATCTCCAACAAACTGAAGAGATAAGATCTTACAACAGACTCAAAACCCAAAAACCAGTTACACTTGGAAGATAACTTCAGAGAAGTAGTCATCACCTAAGGGTCCTAAATACTAGCAATAAAGCAACCCACCAGAGGCAACTGACAAGCATCACCCCAGGTATTACACTATACGAAATGAGAAAACATTTAAGATGCATCCCAGACATCTAGTTCACCAAAGGCAAACCCAGGGGGCAATGAGGTGGGACAATCTTAAAGTCCCCCACTATGTCACTCTGAAGTGGACAAAACAAAGCAATTGAATGAGGCTCTGGAAATAATGAAATCAGAAATAATCTCTCAAATAACCACAGAGATTACCAAAATACACACCATGCTTAGTGACATTAGAGCAAACAAAGACAAAAAAAAAAAAAAATAGACGCGCTTAAGCAAATTATGGAAGCTCAGCATAGGAAACAAACTGAATCCATAAAGCAGTTTCAAGCAGATATCCAGGAGAATAAAAATTCCATTGAAAATATTCAAAGCAAATTAGGCCAATGTGAGAACAGAATCTCAGATACTGAATACAGGCTTGCAGTTAGAAACCAGGAAATGAAAGATTTCTCAAAAATAACTAGAGACCATGAGAAATCAGTCCAGCAGTGCTAGATGAGACAAAGAATAACAACATTAATTGGAGTCCATGAACAAGCAGGAGATACTACAGATGACATTAAAAACTGTTCACAGACATCATGACAGAAAACTTTCCTGGTAGAGAAAAAGAATTTGACACACAGAAAAATGAGGCTCATAGAACTCCAATTAGCAATGATCAAAAAAAAAAAAAAAAAAAACCCCCAAAAAAACCAACAACCCTACAGCCAGGCATAGCATAATCAAGATTCCAGAAATTCAACACAAGAACAGAATCTGAAAAGCTGTTAGACAAAAGAAACAAGTCATCTATAAAAGAAAGCCCATTAGAATTACAGATGACTTCTCAGCACAAAGTCTCAAGTCAAGGAGAACTTGGAGTGAAGTGCTCCAGATTGTAAAGGAAAACAACTTTCAATCCAGATTGATGTAACCCACAAAAATATCTTTTAGAAATTGATGGAGAAATAAGATACTTCCATGACAAAGAATATCTAAGGAAATTTATGAACACTAAACCAGCACTCCAAAATGTTCTGAAGGACATCATAGAAAGAGATAGTAAGGACTTTAGCTCCATGAACCTCAAAAGAAAGAATCCACCAGGCAAGGCAAACAATTAGAAGAAAGAGGGGAAATGAGGAGTCAACAACAGGAAAATAACACGACAAGAGTAAGTCAATAGGGCTGGGGATTTAGCTCAGTGGCTTAAGTGATTACTTGGTAAGCGCAAGGTCGTGAGTTCAATCCCTGGCACAAAAAAAAAAAAAAAAAAAAAAAAAAAAAAAAAAAAAAAAAAAAAGAGTAAGTCAATACCTATCAGTTATAACCATCAATGTTAATGATCTCAATTCATGAGTCAAGAGACACAGACTGGCAGGATGAATCAAGAAGCAAGATCCAACAGTATGTTGCATACAAGAAACACATTTAATTAAAAAAGAAATTCATAGACTGAAACAAAGTCAAAGAATGGAAAACAATACTCCGTGCAACAGAAACTCAGAAAAAAAGCAGCGTGAATTTCAAGCCAAGACTGATTGAGAGATAAAGAAGGTCACTACAAGATCATAAAGTAAACAATCTAAGAGGAAGAGATAACAATCATAAATATATATGCAACAAATACCAGTGCACCCAACTATATAAAACAATTACTAAATGGCCTTAAAAAATCAAATAAGCCCTAATACAATTGTATTGGGAGACCTCAATACCCCACTGTCACAAAAAGCAACTAGACAAAAAAATCAGTAATGAAATATTAGAACTAAATCAAACTTTTGAACAAGTGGACTTAGTACATGTCTATAGTGTTTCACCCCACAATATCAGAATACACATTCTTCTCAAATGCACATGGGACAGTCTCCAAAGCAGGCCATACACTGACTCATAGAACATGCTTAAGTAAACGCAAAGGAACTGAAAATATTCCATGCATACTATCAGACCACAGTGCAATGAAATTGGAAATCCATGCCAAAGGAAACCACA
>PVJX010017343.1:0-38536 GCA_004027295.1 Dolichotis patagonum
GTGGCCTAGTTCAAGCGGATTCCACCAATCCGCTCGGCGAGGGGAATAACCAGCTGAAGCCACTTCCTTATGGAGTTAGGGCTGTCCTGCCCAAATCCAACATGTCATCCAGTCGGTTTCCCCTTTCCCGTGGGAGGGTCTTATTCTCATCACTCACCATGTCCCCAAGAACTGCTGGACTGCCCGACCTCCGACTTCAGCGTGGCTGAGGTGGGAATTCACGGTGCCTCTGGGTGGGTCGTGTGCAGTGCTGGTCCCGGCGAGCTGCACGCCGGGCTGTTCAGCTCCGGGCTCCGGCGGCTCAAGCCAGTCGCTTTGGCGCGGATCGCTTGTTCAGGTCGAGCGGAATTCAGGCTTCTCGAGGCAGGTGCCGTGCTCGCTGATCTTATCTTCACTAATAGTAGCCTCAGGACCTCTTATTTGAGCGGGTTTTTGCGCTTTAGCTTCTTTCTGTGTTGTGAGAGTCTATCTCTCTCTGTTTGGGTCTCTTCAGGGTGTTTTATTCTGGCATTTGAGCTGTCTCTCTCAGAGAGGGTCTCTCTCCTGCTACCTACCAGTCCGCCATCTTGTCTCTTCCCCGCGTCATCCATCTTATTTCTGCACTTGTCCTCGTTATTTTATGGTGATACCTAAAAGTATTTTTAAATTAAACTTTTTATTTTAAGACCCTGTAATTATAGACTCAACTTGCAGTTGTAAGAAATACTAGACTGTTAGTTACTTTTCTGTCGTTGTTGAGTCAAAATACCCAACAACCAAAGTTAAGGAAGGAAAGGTTTATTTATTTCACAGTTTGTAGGGGTTTCAGTTCATAATTGGCTGGCTGTAATGCAGGGTGACGTGGCAGAGAGGCAACTGTTCATGGCAGCTGGAGTAGCAGAAGACAGCAAAAGCAGCAAGAACAAAAGGAGAGAAGCAAACCTCTTTTCTGTCCTTATTGTATGCAGGCTGCTTTCCCTTGGGCAAATGTAGTACTCACATCCCAGCACTAGACAATGAACCAGTCACAAACTCTAGATTCAGCCACCCACTAAGCTTGCCCCCCCCCATGACTGCTTGAGGGTTTGGGGGAACATCCAGATACAAAATGGACCCTTTTAGCCTTTATATATTTAACCCCAAAGGTAACATTATACAAAACTGTACTGTGATATTACAACCAGTTACTAACTTCGATGTTATACATCTGAGGTGTGTGTATTAATAGTTGTATCTCTTGTTGGCTCAGTAGTATTTTCATAGTACATATGTCCCACTGTTTAACTATTCAATAGTTAAAGGACATTTGGGGTGTTTCCAGGTCTTGACTATTAGAAATAAAGGTGCTATGAACATTCACACAAGTTTTTGTGTGGTCTTAATTTTCATTTACCCAGAGTGCAATGACAATTTCATGTTTAGTTTTATAAGAAAGTAAAATGTTTTTACCTTTTGTACCCACCACTAGTTATGAATGATTCATTTTTTCTGCATCTTATATTATTGTTAATATATTAATTAAATTTTTATTGTTCTGTTAGATGCACAGTGATACCTTATCATGGTTTTAATTTCCATTGCCATATAATACCTAGTGAGTTTTTGGTAGATTTCCTTGGGAATTTCAAAGTAAATTATTATGTCATAGGCAAATAAAGACAATTTTATTCCTTACCCTTTTTTTTGTTCCTTTTGACACAGGGTCTCACTGTGTAGTTCAAGCTGGCCTTAAGTTCACTTTATAACCCAGACTGGTCTCAAACTCACAGCACTCCTGCCTCAGCCTCCTGAGTGCTGGGATTACAGGCATGCACCACCATGTCTGGTTTGTTCCTTATTTTTTGATGTCTATGACTATTATTTTTCTTTCCTTATTGTGCTGCCTCTAAGTTCTGATATTATGTTAAATAAGTGTGATGTGAGACTTGCTTTGTTCCAGTTATTAAAGACCAAGTATTGAGTCTCTTACCATGAAATATATTTATAGAGGTAGGTTTTTTGTAGATATTCTTTTATTAAGCTGAGGAAATTCTCAATTCTTACTTCCCTCTATTGTTAGTTTTTGCAAATTTTTTAAATCATAAATAGTTACCATGTTGGATTTTGTTAAATATTCTTTTTCTGTATCAATTGATGTAATCATCTGGGTTTTTTTCCTTAGTTTATTGATGTACATTATATTGATTTGTAAATATTAGAACAGCCTTGCATACCTAGGCTAAATCCTGCTTGGTTGTGGTTTTTCGAGACAAGGTCTCAACTATGTAGCTCAAGCTGGCTTGAATTTACTGTGTACCCCAGGGTGGCTTCAAACCCTTCTACCTTAGCCTTCCTAATCCTGGTAATGTAGACATGCACCACCATGCCCAGCTTTGTTCGTTGTTTATACATTCTTTATGGTTTATACATTTTTGTCTATGTATTTTGCACATTTATACAACTTTGTTCGTTGTTTATACATTTTTATTCATTTTTGTTTATATATTTTGTGCATTTATACAGATTGCTTATACATGTTATTCAATTAATATTTTACTGAAAGTTTTAAAACTATTCAGATTATATATTTAATTTTGACTGAGTTTTAGTTTATGGTTTTGAAACAATTAATTGTTGAATGCAAAGTCATTCATAGCATTCTCTTACTATTGCTGTAGAATTTCCAAAAAACTGGAAAGATCAACAGGGATTTTTTTGGGAGGACTTTAATAGTGCACCCTCCCAGCCACTAGGTGCTTAAAACTAGGCTGGACTCTAAACCAAGGAGAGTTCCCCTTTTACACAATTTGTGATGTCAAGCAAGTAGAGATACAGAAGGAAAACAAAGTCATCCCAGCAGCTAACCCTATCTTAGCCTTGAAAAAAAAAAAAACATCCTGTGCATCTTAGAATGTTAGGATGCTGTGAAGCTTGTTTATAACCCCATTTGTTAGCCTGATTAGTGTTGGTACCCATTAGTCCCTTTTTAAGAGAGGAGATTCCCATGAGAGAACTACCTGAAGTTTCTTCCGTATCAGTGAGAAAAGCACAGGACCTAGTTAGAAAGCACATTTCTGAGGAAGAGGCTGCCTGAGGAGTTGCTTTCCTGAACTGGGAAGATTTTACAGAGCTCTGAGTTCTGCTTTATTATCGCTTTAGTGGTTACAAATCTTTTGTCTTTTTTCTTTCCATATTTGTCAATCTTACTAGAGATTTTTGTACCCGTTTTTTAAGGACTAGCTTTTTGTTTCCTTAGTTTCCTCTGTTTTCCTTTTCTTAATATTGTTGATTTTTACTCTTATTTCCCCTTTATACTTGCTTTGGGTTTGATTGGCTCTTCTTTTTCTATGTTCTTAAGGTCAGAATTTTGATGATTTGAGATCTTCTTTCCTCATATAAGCATTCAGTGCTATGAAGTTTCTTCTGGACAGAGTTTAGCTGTGTTCCACATATTCTAATAAATGAATTTTTTTTTTAATTTAGTACTGTGCGATTTTTTCAGGACTTCCTCTTTGACCCTTATATTAACTAGAAGTGTGTTGATTTCCATATTTTCAAAGACTTCCTTTCTGTTTTGACTCCCTGTGGTCAGGGAACATTCTGTATGATTTTACTGTGAAGTTTGCTTTATGGCCCATGATATGACTCATTTACCAGATTTTTCAAGTCCTGCCCCAGAGTCCTGCCCACTCCCTGTTACTCACCTATACCTCAAAATGTTTGTCTCCCACAAGTCAAGGAAATGGGCCCTGGCAGGATGAGACAGATAGTAGGGTCATCTTCTGAGTATCCCTGGATTATTGATAGAACTGACCTTGAGCCTACCCTGACCAGGAACCTAGTTCATCCTTCCAATGGAGACTTTGTTTTCCGTGACCCTTCTCATGACACGTGATGAGCACACAATGGAGCTGAGGGAGGGTTGGGGATAGAGAAGCAGCCAGTCCAGCCCTGTGCCCCTACACCCTTACCTCTTTCTAATGGGGTGGTAAATGAAAAGGGGCAACTCAAGATGCCTAAGAAGCTCAGGCACAAATCAAGGAGACAGCGCCGAGCTGTTGTGCCCCATCACCTAGGTCCACCACTGGATGGCCCATTCCCACCCTTGCAGACAGGCCAAGCACAGGCTGAGAGCCATCAGGTCTGCCGCCCAGGTCACCGCCACCCAGGTCGCCGGCGCCAGAATACTGTATCCATGGTTGACAGCCAGCAGCAAACTGTTGATTCCCCATCTACTTCCTATAGGACCTATAAGAACAGTGAGGAGCTTCGGTCTCGCATCATATCTGGAATCATCACACCTATCCATGAGCAGTGGGACAAGGCCAATGAAAGCAGTCTCCATCGGGAGTTCCCTCCTGCCACCGCCAGAGAGGTAGACCCTCTCCGGATTCCTCCACACCACCCACACACCAGCCAGCACCCTCCCTGGTGAGTACAGAGAACCCGAGAGGGCAGCTCATGCTTCTGAAGCACCCCCACGTCCTTCCCACATCCTGCCACTTGGTTCCTTCCTGGCCCCCAGGTGTCCTCAAAAGAATCACCAAGCTTTTGGTGTGTGGCAAGAGAAAATGGAGGCATAGGTAGATCAGTGAGTTTTTCTCTGCTTCTGGTCACCCTGTCCACCCAGCATCCCAGGCTGCCTGCCTGCCATCCCAGGGCCATTTCTCTGGGGCTGTGTACAGTAGTATAGAGTTGCTGTCTGGGTGACTCAAGGTAACTCTAGAGCGCTCTGGCTGTCCAAGGCTTTTCCTGTTCAGGATGACAACATTCAGGACTGGAAGATTCTGCTGTGGAGGAGGGAACAAAGACCAGGAATCTTAGTCTGTAATTGAGATAACACATGCCAGTATGAGACCCATGATATGGTGGTAAATGTGAGGTTGACAGAGTTAGGAAGAAGGGTTCACAGTGGGGCATACAATAAGCACTCTGTAAATACAAAGTACCACTTTTTATTTTGGTTTGCAGTTGTATGCTTTTGGTTAGTAAAAATAGGGAAAACTTATTATAAGTAATAATTGTCAATTCTATTTGGCAAAATCTTTGAAAATATTGGGTCCTGTAGATAACATTGAGAACAATAAAAAGTGATTGGAAAGGTTGAGAACAGAGGTAAGGTGCCCTGTCTAAGGTTACCAGCCACTAGTAAGGAGGCAGACTCAGGGCTGGGGTCCAGGTATCCTCACTCCCTTTGACATGCTCTTCCTGTGCTCTAATCAGAGTACCGCTAAACGCTAGACAGGGGTCAAATTGAGGAAGACTTTTAGACCTGAAATAAATTACCCTGTGCCCAAACAGTGAGGTTTGATGATCCAAGCAGCAGAAACTAACTCTCCCCCTTCCCACAGGACACAGACCTGTGTCTCATCTCTCACCTTCCATACTTGCATTTTACCTGCAAACCTCCAAATGCAAAATGAATTTGGGGCATCTGCCCTGGCACATAAAGAGATTTGTTTTCCTAAGTGCAGTGCCCTGTGTCAGGGAGAATGGGTTGCTTGTTTCACACTAGGTGTATCCAGGTGAGGAGTACAGCTAGAGAGGGCAGTGCATTGCAAGGAGGGTTGGAGGTGGACATTGGGTCTGTCCTGTTCCTGAAATCGCTAGGAAACAGTCACTAAAAACAACCTATCTGTAGGTGAAGGCTTATGTTCTTGTTTGTTTGTAGGACTTTTTATTTGGTCTTCTTCTAAGCCTAGCTTGTTACTATTTTCATTATAAGTCTAACCAACTTCCCTTTGTTCCTCAGATAGGGAACTGTCTGCCCCAGATACTGTACCTTGTTTTGAAAAATGCATTTTTCCTGTGCTTAACCAGCTTCTCTGAAAATAAATCTTTAATCATTCTTATTTAGAATTTTAAATTCATTTTTGATCCTGATCATTGTGTGTTTCTATGTATAGATTCATAGAGACATAGAGATTTTTGTGTCTCTATTTTTAAAATGCTCCAAAAGTTTGTCTTCTGCATTCTTTTTAAATGTCACTGTTGGGCAGAGTGGTATACGCCTATAATCCCTGCACTTGGAAGGCAGAGGCAGAAGAATCATTGCAATTTGAAGCCAGTCTGGGATACATAGTGATTTCAAGGCGCTACATAGTGAGACCCTCCCCAAATAAATAAACAAATAAACAATTTACATCTTTATAATACTGACAAGCTAACTTAAACCAAATTATAAGGCAGGTACCCTGGGAAAGGTGTGTAGAACATATGTGTGTTAATTTTCTGTTGCTATATAACAAAGTGGTACAACCTTACGAGCTTAAAATTATATCCACTTTTTTCATAGTTCTTCAGGTCAGTAGTATAGATACATTCAGCTGGACTCTGCCCAGGATATCATAAGACCAAAGCCAAAGCCAAAGCAGGGCTACAATCTTTTCTGGAGGCTATAGCAAACAATTTATTTCCAAGTTCATTTGGATTTCTGGCAGAATTCATTTCTTTCATTTATGACACTAAGGTCACGTTTGTCTCCCTGAGCTTCATAAGACCTCTCACATTTCTTTTCATGTGCTGGCGTCCACCTTCAGACCCAGTATGTTGTTTTAAGATCTCCTGATATCCCAGCTCCCTCTTTAGCCTTCCTCTTCTGCCACCAGGCTGAGAAAGTTCACTGTTACAGTTTCCAGACAGTCATTTCTTTTTGAGGTCAGCTGTGCCATATAACAAAGCAATCACAAGAGTGCTTTCACATCACTTCAACAGGTTCTAGGGAATCTTGAGAAGGGCCAGATTCTACCTATCACAGTCTACCCTCTGTCCTCTCAAATGCAAATACATCTCCTTCTCCAAGATCCCCAAGAGTTATCCCACTATTTTGTCAACTCGGTTGAAAATCTTATCTACATTTTATTAATGTGAAGGACCCAAATCTCATCATCAAAATCACATACAGTAAGCCTCCTGAGCAAAATTTCTTTGTGCTAATTGACCAAGGAAATAAGTTATCTGCTCCTAGTGCTGCCGTCATATAGCCATGGCACAGGCAGATGATGACAGTTACTGATTTCTAACACAGAGCAAAAGTGTATGAAAGTTATTAATGACATTTATGGTTACACATTTGAACACCCATATCAGAAATAGTATCAGTACCTGCAGTAGAAGATGAAATAAATTTTAAAAATTCGCTTTACCTAAGTGAATATTTCTAAGCTATTAAAAAAGTTAACAGCAACTAGGGAGGAGGTCAGGCAACAGAGTGATGAGGGTGAAAATGATCAACGTGTATTATGTGTATGCATGTATCTACCAAAATGAAACTGATTAATCTGTATAACCAGTATGTAGTAATTTAAAAAAGAATAAAGTATTTACACATTCCATTTTTTTAAAAAGTTAGTAGCAAAGATAACTTGAGAAACGGAGTCCTACATGGAAGAAATCATTAAAATTATAATTATAGTTGAAATTATAATTGAATAAAAACATGCTTATGAAAGAAGACTAGGAGAGTAGCAAAAATAATCATTATGCTAGAATCAAATTATGGTAATGTTTGTATTTTCTGAATGATTTATAATTTTTTACCGCATAATTTATATATCTTTCTTCTAAAAATCTTTGGTTGTTTAATCTACACGCAGTATTTCTGAGCCCTACTGACCTCCTGGCTTGCCTTCCAACTCAGGATATCCTTAGTAGGAAGGAGGAAAAGGTGATTGCCCTGCTTCTCAGGATGCTATAGCAGATGCTGTACTTGTACACATATTCTTCTCCAGGTATAAGCATCTCCACTTCCTGATCCCACATTTCCATACTTGGCAGAACAAGGTAAATAAACTCAGAGCACTATAAGAGCTAATCTTTAATGTTGATTAAGAAGGAATCTCAAAGGTTGTAATCCCCAAACCAGTGATGTGAGAATATCTGGAAGATGGGAAACTGCATTCTCAGATCCCACCTTTGATCTTCTGAATTAGAATTCACATTTTAGCAAAGTTGCCCTTCCTTGGATTCATGTGCACGTGACAGTTCGAGCAGCAATCCTAGCTGAGCCAATGCTGCAAGATAAGGGATCCAGATAAAACTCAGGTCATCACTGCTGGGTCACCCATGAAACCACAGTCACTATGCCTAGAGAAACCTAGAGTGCAGGCATAGTGTTGTGCTTGCCCCCAGAAATATCTGTAGTTACAGACCAGCAGCCATATTATGGTCTGCACTGGTTAAAGTGAATCTGGTCTTCAGTAAGCACAGCCTATAACTTTCATACAAAATGTGTGAGATATCTCTCTGTAAAGTTCTCAGACAAGTAGTAGATTGGAGAAGACCAGAGCTAGAAGTACCACCAAGTAGGCAGTGAACTCAACATTGTTCCTCTCTAACATCCTCCAGTCTAAACTTAAGGATAAGGCAGGAGGTATTGGCATGGCAGGAGAGTGCTCCTGGACAAACTGCACTTTAGGCTAACAGTATACGAAGGGGTTGATTAGCTAATGCCCAGAGAGACTAGGGAAAGCCTCCTGTGTTTCTTTTCCTTTTCCTCAGTCTATGGCAGTGTACAGACACTACTTATAAGGGAAACAGACCTCCTTTCCAGTATGGTCTCAAGAGCAACCTACTGTTGGTGGGTTTTTTTGTGTGTTTTTTGTTTTTGTTTTTTCTTCCATATATCCTCATTCCACTTGATTCTAGATAGAAGCAATCATGGGAAATACACAGAAGGTCTGGCTTTCTGACGGAGGACCAGAATGGGACTACCACCATCCACATGCCCCCAGAGAAATAGAAAGTACCAAGGAGATTATAGAGAGGGAGATGCTCAGAAAGAATCCCGGGAAGTTGTACAAGGAAATCTGGTCTTACTAAAAAGCTGTGGAGGAGAAAATATGCATAAATGGATCTGACCCTAAATAGTGTTATCAAACACTATAAGAATGGAACTACAGGTTAGCTCACTGTCCAAGTCTCAGATTGAGCACTGGATAGCACATACATGGTATAGTTCTTAGTACTGCTACAAGACGTTTACAAGCAGAGCTCACTTTGAAACCAGAACTTGGAGTTCAAACCCAACTGGGTTGATTACCTGCTAAAACAAAAATACCAGTATTCTCCATAAGCTTCACAACAAAATGTTTCACATGTCTAGAATAACATCCAAAAAACTGGGCATAAAAGAATCAAGAAAATTTCAGCTTACAAAAAAGACAGTTAATGTATACCAATACCAAGTTGACATAGATGTTGGAATTATCTTGACAAAGACCTTAGCTATTATAAAACTAGTATAAGAATCAAGGGCAAACATGTTGAAATAAATTAAATAACAGAACATCTCAGCAAATAAACAGAAGATGTGAAGAACTAAATGGAAATTTACTCGATCAGGTGTTAATCAAAGTTGACACCTAACTGAGTGAATCAGTAGTAGAATTCATTTGACTGAAGAGTCTGGTAATTTAAAGGTAGATCAATAAAAATTACTCAACTGGACAGCAGAGAGAAAAGATTTAGAAATAGTCTTAGGAACCTGTGGATGTTATAAAAAGGTCTAACACTGGGGCTACGGGAGCCATGAAAGAAGAAAGAATACAATATAAAAGAAATATTTAAATATGGCTGACTTTTTCTATTTGACAGATAAAATCAACCAGTAGATCCAGAACACTTAGGAATGGTCTGGGAATATAGCTCAGTGGCACAGCGCCTGCCTGGCAAGTACTAGGTCATGAGTTCCATTCCTGGTACCAAAAAAACCCCAAAAACTTGACAAATCCTAAAGAAGTCCATGCCTAAACATATTATTAACTACCAACAGCTAAAGACAAAGTATTAAAATGCAGCTAGAAAAAAAATGCATTGAGAAATAAGAATTTAACTGCATCTTTCTCATCAGAAACCACGGAGACCAAAAAGAAGTAAAACAACATTCTTAAAATACGAAGAAGAAAAAAATTGCCAACCCAGAATTCTATATCCAATGAATATTTCACCTTCATTTCTGAAGGATATTAAGATTGTTTTAGTGAAATGATACTAAAAGAAACCAACAGATCTTCTTAAAAAGAATTAAAAGGAACATTCTTCAGAGGGAAAATGATATAAGATAGAAACATGTGTCATCAAGTATAAAAGGAAGAGCAACAGAAATGGGGACTACTTGGGTATAGTAGACTGTTCTCCTGAGTTCTCTAAAATAAGTTTTATCATTGAAAGCAAAAGTTATGACAGTGTATGGTAGGATTCTCAGTACAGTATAGTACATGACAGCTGTAACACAATGGGAAGAATTGAGGGGATCCGTATGCATTGATTGGTAAGGTTATACATTACCTTTGAAATGGTAAAATGTTATTTCTAAGGAGACTGAAAAGTTACATATAGTTAAATCTCTTGAGCAATCACTACAAAATCTATATAAACAATAGTTAAAAATTGAGTAATAGAAAAAACAATAATAAAATGATAACATAATAAAAATCACAATAAAGGTGAATAGTCTCAATACACTCATAAAAGAATATGGATGAATTTTGGAGTTGGGCAGGTCAGGTGTGATTCCTGTCTTTGCTATGTACGAATATCTGCCACTACTCTGAGCCTGTGCTCTGGCATCCTCATTTTTAAAACAGAGAAGATAATAAAACTTATTCAGGACTGCCACAAAGATGAAATAAAATAACATACATACAGAGATCAATAGAACCATTTATTTAAAAAGTAGGCATAATATTTGTTCCTGTCTGCAGAGTATCTTTGGAAGAAAATACAAGAAACTGGTGTTAGTTGTCTGATGGACTAGGGGACAAGAATAAGAGCTTTTTTGACCATTACAGATTCATATTTTTTGTCTTTAATTCCAAAATCAAAAGAGCTCTGAAAAGCTAATGTTTCATAGGTCGGTGCTGGAACTCACTGGTGGCAGACCTACCCTGAAGTGGCAGGAAGCTCTTTGTATCTTTAGCTATCCTACAAGTGTGAATATTGATGCATTTGGCAGAAATACTGGGGTATTGGTTGTAGCAGGGTCTTGCTTGGAAGTGTTAAAATATATTGATGTACCCATCATATTTGGAAAGATGTACCCTTTACAAAATAAAATGAACACTTCTGAATTCCAAAACACACCTGGCTGAAGACTGTGGACTTGTATATGCTTTTTCACTCATGAAAGCTGAAACTGGGAAATGGATTACCTTCCGAAAATTTCATTTAGAAAATTAATTTTTTAAAAATTAAATTTAAAATAAAACTAAATTTGACAAGGCTGACACAACATAACCTCTTGGTAAAAGATGGTGGCTGTTGTTTGTCCATTCAAGCATTTCCTGTCAACCAGTCTTTTTATGTCCAAAACTCATTCACCATCTGAGCAGCCCCTGTGAGTGCTACTGTTAGATTTTACATCTTAAAAGACTCTGAAGTACAGAGATTTTATGACAAGGCCCTTCCATCCAGCTATATAATCCCAAACCCAAAGATAGAACATACTTTCTGCCTCCTTGTCCTGAGACCGTTCCAGTTTGCCTAGCCACGTCCACTATTACATTATAGGTCAAATTTATGTGCCCAGGTATTGTTTCATGTAAGACAAAAGAGGTATGCCTAAGGAGGGAACACTGTGATCAAGGTCACCCTCTAGCCCTTTAGTGGGACCACTTTTGCAGCAGGGACATCCTGCCCCAGTGTGCGCAGCCTTTCTTTTTTCCTCAAGGGTTAGAATGAATTCCTCTGTCCTTAAGTTGATTACCAGATGATGGAGGGGCTTAAGTTGAGGGTTCCTGAATAGAAATGATTTTTTTTAATTCCCTGGAACCCTTATTCAATATGTCTAAGACTAATATTTAGCCACTGGAGCTACGGAAAGTTGGACCCTCTGGGCTCTTTATTTTAAATGAATTCTAAGCATGCACATTATGAGTTCCTAAAAGTGTTTGTGTGTTACAGCAAACCTGTGTTGAGAGTGTACAGAATATGCTGCAACAACTTCGAGTATAGAAATTGTTAGCCTGGGCCTTGTAGCTGCTTTCTATCCTTCTTGTTCTGTTTCCTCTCCCTTCCCCATACAAGCTGGCATCCAAAGAGAAAAATAGAAATGGCTGCACATCTCAGGAGAGTCAGGCTTTTCATTCCCAGGTATTTTAACAGACAGTAGAAGCCCTTATGTCCGCCACTTCATGGAGTTTGGTGAATGCTTACTGCACTCAGGTACCAACTGGCCTGTCTCCAGAGGTCAGATGTTGGCAGCCTCTGGAAATGGTGACTCCTTGCACCATGAACCATGGTTAAAGGGGTGATAACCTAAGTCAGAAAAAATTGCCTTCCCTTAGCATCTTGGCCTTGTCAACCACAGTTGCAGTATCTTTTCTAGCCCATTTGGTGGAACTGTTTGAGGAAGTGCTTACTTTTGGCTTTCTTCCCAGTTTGCTAATTAATGGCTTTTACCTGTAAGCTCAGTTTGGTTGCTGCACATGAGGCTTTCCTAGTCTGGCAGGAGCTTGCCCCTGCCCCAGAACTGTCAAGTTTGTGTTGCTTACCAGGGCTGCAAGCAGATTCCAAATCACACTTTTTAAAATACAAAATATTTCTTATTTTATTGCATCCATATCCTTTATGAAAGTATAAAAAGGAAACTCCCAGGAGTGACTATCACTGTTTACACTGCTAGTATTTTTCTGTTATTTTATTCATACATATATGCGCTCAAATCCACACATAAACCCACATTTTTACAGTTGATTTCCCTAGGCTATTGGTAATCCTCCTTTTCCCACCTTACACGAGAGCATGAACACTTTCCACATCTAGGTGTAAAGCACTCTTAGACCATTGTTTCTGTTGTTTTATGACTATATATAATGATTATGCCACAACGTACCTATCTGGTCTCCCTTTGGGCAGATTCTAGTTTCCCTGATGGAAGTCTTTGTGGTATATTTTAATTTGATTTCTGTATACTTTGAAGATAGATAGCTAGGCATAAAATTATTGGTCAGAATATGAAGATATGTAAGATTTTTGAAAAATAATTATCTTTTTCTGTGTATTTTTTATTTAAAAAAACAAAAAAGGATAAAAGCACAGAAAAAATAAAAGTAGAAAATTAACACTAGTTAATATAGTGCATATTGTTATCTTAAAAGTAGTTCAGATCATAAGATTTAGGCATGAAAAAATGGTCAGTGAAAACACAAACTGTTCTTTTTGATGAACTTACAGAAATTAGTAATATAGTTATCTATCTTGTGTGTGTGTATATATACACATATATAAATGTATACCTATATACATAATTTTTATAGAAAAAAATGTGGAATTTTTTGTCAGAAAGCATACACTCATATATACTTCTTTGGCCCAGGCATTCTCAGTAAAGGAAAAAATTGGTTCCTGTGACAAGAATCTCAGAGATTTGTGGCCTGTAGCCATCCAGCAGACTAGAATAAATAGATACACAGGATATAGTGGTCCTGAAACTCACACAAGCACTATAGTGAACCGAGAAACTGCGAACACTGTTCTAGTGCATGTGACTTCGTACCTCTATCTCACTCCACCTGGGAGGCTTTAAATCTTAGCTTTGTGATTTTGGTTTTGATTTTAGAGTAATATTTTTCTGATGTAAAAATTCTTGGTTCTTTTTACAAAGTTTCAGAATTAGAGAAAGTTGTGAGTAGAATAAAACTTATCTGAAGAGTACCACTGTTGCTATTTTTTACCTTATATAGAACTGGAATTCTACATGTTTTTAGCTTTTGTTCCACATAATTGCCATTGCAATACGTTCAATGTTGATGTGAACCACTGTGAAACATCCTTTGTGTTGTGTTCTCATGCAAGTATCTCCCCTGTCCCCATGCTTGGGAGTGCATTTGTGACCCCACAGGCGTCAGGTTTGGTCCCCTGGGAACCTGTGTGCCCAACTGCTCTGGGACTTGAAGTAATTGTCCCTTGTTTGTTTCAGGTCTGATCCCCTGGGCCCCTTTGCTGTCGGGGGAGAAGACCTAGACCCCTTTGGGTGAGTATTGCTGGAGAGGTGGCACCTGTGGCTTTCAACCCTAGCTCATCTTCTAATTTTAGAGCTTTCATCAGTCTTTTCCTTGGCGGTAGAGGAGGCAGGTGTTGTTGAGCAGCTGGGAAGTCACTGTCACTTTCTGTATTCTGCCATACCAGAGCAGCGCAGGAGGGCACTCAGTGCTGGAAGGGACTGGGCACACCCAGAAGGCAACTTTAGTGTCATTTCTCAGTCCCCTACACCTGGATGGAAGGATATGCTTAAGGTTTTCTGAAGTGCTAGTTAAAAGAGCACGTTAGCTTGAACAACAGACATAAGGCGGCTCAGAAGTTACCTCACTTGATTAAGATTCTCAGAGCCGGGCTGGGGATTTAGCTCAGTGGCTTAAGTGCCTGCCTGGCAAGCGCGAGGTCATGAGTTTGATTCCCAGTACCAAAAAAAAAGATTCTCAGAGCCCCTTTAGTCTCTATGACAGCTGTCATGCACCCAGCAAAGTTGTTTAACAGCCTTAGCTGTGCTGTCTGATGTCTGCATGATTTAAACTTGTTTTAACCTCTGCTACAAAGTGACCCCAACATTTATCATCTGATTTTTAGCCAGTGGAGAAATCACTTAAGTTTGCATTGCAATTCAAATATTAGGAAAATATCAGCTTATTCATCCTGGTTTGAGCACATGAGGTTGTAGAACTCTGAGGGACAGATGTTGTCAGGGACCCAACTTGACATCCCAGAAACAGTCTAAACTGCCCTGCAGCCCTGGGGACAGTGGAAGAACTAGCCTGCTGAGTCGTTGCCGAGCTATTTATAGTTCTTAGGCCTAAGGTAGTGTCCCACAGAGCGAGAGCCTAAGACAGTTCACATTGACTCTGGCCAATTCTAGCCCTTCTTGTTGATCAGAACTGGGATTCTAAAAGTTTTTTTAGTTTTTGTTCCACATAATTGCCATCGTAATGTGGTCAGTGTTGATCTATACCAAAGACCGCTGTGAAACATGTTTGTTTTATATCCCTTGCATGTAGCATGTGGCAGAGATCTCAATTTTGCAGACTTGGGGAGCCTTACAGAACCCAAAGCACAAGTCTTCACCAGTGAAGGGATTCTGTGCATGTTCTTGTTCCTCCCCATTTTCTACTGGCTGTCTGCTTGGACCATCCACAGTAGACCTCCTGGTCATTATTAGTCCTTTCTCACCTCACTCAACAATTCTTCAAGGGCAATCCATACAGTAGCTGCTTATCCATCTTCTTTCTTGCCTCAGGTTCCGGAGAGGTGGCATGATTATGGACCCCCTGAGATCTGGCTTCCCAAGAGCACTTATTGACCCATCCTCAGGTCTCCCAAACCGGCTTCCTCCAGGTGCAGTTCCTCCAGGAGCTCGCTTTGACCCCTTTGGACCCATTGGGACCGGCCCCTCCGGGTAGGTATTCAGTCAGTGACTGAAAAGTAGGACTTGATAACAGTTCAGCTTATCTTGGCATTGCAGCAGCAAAGGTGTCTGATATGTGGTGCAGAGCTGCCACAGCCACCACCTGTGGCTGCTTAGAGAGAGGAGCTGCTTCTGGACCCTGCCTGTATCTGCCTGGAGCCTTCCAAAAGCTCCCTGTCCCTCCATTTCTCCCTCCCCCAGTTCTCCTCAAGGGAGGACTCAGAGAGGAGGAGGAACTAGCACAGAGTTAAGAATGTGTCAGAAGCCTATTGCACCTATATCACTAGTCTTGGATAGACAGTACTATCCATATCTTACAGATGTGAAAATTGAGACCCCCAAGCATTAGCTAACTTAGCCAAAGTGTGCCAGTCAGTATTCAAACTCAGGCATTCTGGCTCTATGGTGTGTGACTGAAAGCTCCACAGGCCACTGTGCCATTCCAGAGAATAGACTTCCTCATGCAGAGTCATGACTGCCTATGTGCCTTGCCTCCCATCACTCCAGCTCACCAGCCCTTTCTTCCATTCCAGACCCAACCCAGACCATCTCCCTCCGCCGGGCTTTGATGACATGTACCTGTGAAGGTCTCAAGAATGTAACATCCCAGCCTCCCCTCTACTCTCCTGTAGCTGCCACCACTGGCCCCACCAGCAGCCGTGTTTTTGTAGGCTGGGGGCAAGCGACTCTGCCCATGTGTTTGCAGGCCAGCTGGGATTGCCTCCTCACTCATTCTCGAAGGCAAGGCACCTGCTGCAGCCTTCCACCTGGCTCTCATAGGTCACAAAGAGAAGTCAGTGTGTGTCTCACCACCAGCTCCTCCCTGGTTCTCATGGGAGACTCTGGAAACGCACACCCTCCACCCAGTACAGTCCCAGTTGCAGCGCTATAAGAACAGAACGCATTTTGGATGTTATTATTAAGAACCAAATGTCAATACAAAATTCACGTTGCCAGTTTCCCATTTTTCTTCTTTATTAACAACTCCTACCAGTTAAGTAACCTCAAAGTTTGAGTCTTTGTTGGACTAAATTAGTCTTTTTCTGTTCAGATCCCATTCTTGTTGCCTTCCTTCTGTAAGTTGCCATCACTCCCGACATCACTAAAATGGGCTCTGGTCATGCTATGTAGATACAGATGTGTGACTGGAAATGCCACAGGCCACACAGTGACTTTCATCAGGTCAGGCACACCTTTAAAGACTTCAGTATTGTGAGGGCAAAATACCTGCATAGCTCCTGTTCTGGACCATCAGTGCTGTGCTCTGGGACCATCTGTGCCTGGGCAACACTGGCCTATAAGCAGAGGAATAAACAGGACAGACCTGGAGACTGATCTCACTTTTCCCCCACAACTTGCTGAGCAACTTCTAAGTAAATCAGGGGAAATGGGGGTTGCCTTTCCTGCTCTGAAATACTTGGACCTCTTCCCATGGAAGGCAATATCCCTTAGGACCCAGAGCAAAAGGAAAAGAGTGAAAATTCAGGACTTCTGTAGTATTTACCTACAGAGTCTGTAACTGTGTTTCTTATCCCAGCTGTGGCCTGGCCAAGAACACAGGTTCCATCTGAGTGTGGTGTTGAACTAACCACACTCAGAGCAGGGAACCCAGCACTTGGAGCAGGGAACCCAGCGCTTTGCAGATGTGTCCTGTGTCCAGAACCCTCTGGCCTTTGACATTCTTCAGGTCCTTTGCAGCCTGAATCTATCAAATATGAGCATGCTGAGCCCCAGGGCTGCAGTGAGAGAGATCACCAGGCCAAGAGGTAGAAGATTGAAGCATTTGGCAGCCCACATTTCAACTGTGTGTGGGTCCTTTACTGCTCAGTCCCAGATTCCTTTCCCCAAATTAGGCGTGCCATTGACTTGTAGGCAGCAGCAGACTACCATAGCCATTCTGAGATAATCTTCTAGATCAGTTTCTATATCTGATGATTGCCTCTCTACCCAGCAGGGCCAGGCTCAGGTGGGGCAGGGGCTAGGTGGTCAGGCTAGCTGATCACGTTCCCTGGCAGTCCCCTTGTCAGGCAGTAATGCAGGCAGTAACTGACTCCAGCAACATGGCTAGCCATCATGAAGCCTTTCTGGAGAAAGACCCAGAAAATGGGCAAAGACAGGAATGCCATATGCAGTGAATATTTAAACTTTTTACTCATAACCTTCTCCCACAAGGGATAGCAGCGGAGTAGATTATTTATTTTTGTTTTAAATTTGGACCAAGCTACAACCAAGAGTCTGGAGCATTTTGCTCATGAAAAGTTTTTTTTAAGCATTTAATGGAACATTAGAAAAAACATCAGACAGATTAAAAGAAAGGTATATAACTTGGGAGTCTGACTCAAGGAAAGGAAAATTTAAACAATAAATTTACCATTTAGATTTTGTAGTAGCAATGGTTGAAAAGATAGCCATATGCATGATATAAAAAATACAGTGAATGTTTTTAGGAAAAAATGTACAGTAAAAGACATTACCATTAAACATTCTCAATATACTCCCTTTTGAAGAATTATGGGAATTTGTATGTGGAGATGAGGGCATGGCAAAACTGGCTAGGGAAGTAGACATGACCTCCTTAGTTACAAAATCCTGGAAAATGTGTGCAGAACAGTTCCCAAAGCCCTGCATGGGTTTTCAATAGGTTGCCTAGACCTAACTTATCTGGAGGCATGGAATCCTAGCACTACCTCTCAGGACCTGTATGTAGAAGTTCTCACAGGTTTCATTGGGATTTGGACATTATAAAAGAATACACGCACCAAAAAGAACTTGCTATCATGGCTTTCTTCACAAAAGCCTGCCTGCTTTCTCCAGAGTGTTCTTCTATCATGCTTTTTCCTCTTTTACTTGGTCCAAGCTCACTCTGCAGTTTTTCTCTCACTCTTTTACACTTTCAAATAAACTTTAAAATACTCCTTTTTGCTTCGAACACATTTATCCTATCATTTTTAATCACTTTCTGAGGCAGTTCTAGACACTCTATTACATGTCTGTATCCTAAATCAATTGAAAACATTTGCCTTTTATAGTAATTTTGACTTTGGAAAAGAGCCAGAAATCATACAGTGCCAGAAGTGATGAATAAAGTAGATGAGAAGGATACACCACTCTTCTTAGGAGCTTGCCTTTCCATTAGATGGCACTTAACAGCACCATTCACCATATTTTTTGGTCACACTGCATAAAGCCACATGCAAAAGAAAACTCAGAAATGCTTCAGAGAGTGGTGGGAACCTTAGGATGTATGCTCAAAATAGTGACTATTTTGACAATGTGTTTTACTGAATTTTTTTTTAATTTATATATTTTCTGTATATTCTGATCATCTGGTGTACCTAATTTGTTTCCTGAAAACTGAAAATGCACTGATTCATCTGCAGAATCAGCCATTATTGGTGTGTCTCCTTGCAACAAGAACACCAAGGAAGAGTGTCCAGCACTGGGTGTGTGTTGGGGGTAGGGGTGGGAAGCATTGAATAGGACCTTGAGAAACCTAGTCTAGCTGTTGGTGATTGTTTTGATTTGGGCTGTTTTTCTTCCAGCCATGAGTAATCAGCAACATGCAGCAATGTTCCAAATATGTGCCCTGTAAAACCCTCAAAATTAAGAGTTTTAATAAACTCATTCCTCTTTTTTAAAAAGTTTTATTTAGAATTTACAGAGCCATAAAGTTCACCCTTTCAAAGTATACAGCTCAGCGAGTTGTGATATATTCATTCAGTGTTGTGCACTCATCACCATATCTAATTCCTCAACATTTTTACTACCCCCAAAAGAAACCCTGTGCCCATTAGGAGTCAGCTCCATTACCCTTCTCCCAGACCCAGGCAAACCCTTGTCTGTCTTTTATCTCTAAAGATTTGCATATGCTGAACAATTCTTATAAATAGTCACTCAATGTGTGGCCTTTTATGTCTTTAGCATAATATTTTCAATATTCATTGATATTACAGCATGTATCTGTACCTCATTGCCATTTTATGGCCAAATAATCCATTGACTGGATATATCATTTGTTAATAGATAGCAGGGTTTACTTTTTGGCTATTATAAATAATGTTGCTTGTGAATATTCATGTACAAGAATTTGTGTGGGCAGGTCTTTTCATTTCTGTATATACCAAGGAGTGGACTAGCTAGTAATGCAGTTTATGTTTCTGAGGAACTGCCAGAGTGTTTTCCACAGCAGCTACACTTTCACACTTCCATCAGTAATGTGTGTTTCAGTTCTTCCACATCCTCACCAACTTTTGTAACTCTTCATCTTCATGCTTATACCTGTCCTAGTGGGTATCAAGTCATTTCATTGTGGTTTTGTCCATTTTTAAAAATCTTTTAACCTAAGCGAAACAAGGCAGTAACCAGAGCCATTCACCCTGGGGGGGCAGACCGTGGCTTTGATGGCAGCAAACTGCAGAATTGGGTTTGACTTTGGGCTCAGTGTGATACAGGACAGATCCTTTCTCTAGGGAAGTTCCTGTTACCTTTTCAGATCTAGTGAGATTCACTTGCTTGGTTTGAAATTTCACTATTTATGCAGTGACTTAAAAAATAAAGATGTAGTTTTAAATCCTTTCCTTGTGGTACTGCAATGCCATAGACCTTCCTACTATTCCAGTGTTTCACTGGCCTATAGCCCACCTTCTCTTCCTTGGCTTCTCCTCCTTGGCTTCTCTCCTTCCCAGTTCTTAGAGCTGACTGTGTTTCTCATTGTGTTTATCTACTCAGTCATGAATGTCTGTCAGCCTCCATTTTAAGTCACGAGGCTCTTTAGACCTCAACTTCAAGAATGTATTTTGCTCAAAATGGAGGCTGTGTTTCTGTATAAATGGACAGCCCTTGTGGACACATCGTTGGGAAATGGGTAGCAAGTCCCACACAGCCTCACAGCTTCTCTTGTGACCTCTCTGTCATTAGTGATAATTTGTTACTGATTCATATCTTCACAGTAGGAAAATGACAATCTGTGGCACAGTTCATATTCTCTGCTACCTAATCTTACCTACTTTGGTGCAGTTGCAGTAAAAGTCGCCCCACCAAGGAGAAAAAATTTTCCATATTCATCCTCCCAGTTTTCTGTATGCTTTGGGGGCCACTGGACTTTTTGCTTCAAAGGATAAGTTCACAGGCAGGGATGTCAGCCCTAACTTTGTTTGCCCTTGGGACACACTTCACTCCAACTGCACTTGGCCCTGAATCTGCCCCTGAGGGTGGATCAAAAGGCAAAGGTGGTTGGTGGTGAGGGGTAATAAGGGCAGGCCCTAGGATACAAATGCAGCAGTTCCAGGAAGTTTTGAATACTCCATTAGTGGCAGTGCTGGTGGGTGTGCAAAGTAGAAAGTCAGGCCTGGCATAAAGGATCATGAGGCTGGCAGCTTAATCTAACAGGACCCTGGGTGGCCAGGTGGATGCTGTGTTCCAGATGAGACACAGTATGTACTGTGGATCACACTATAACATTTAGAGGAATGAGGGAGCATGAAGGTCCTGCTGAAGTGTTAGTTGTGGGGTTCAGCTGCAATAAACAAACATTCTAGCTAAAAAGTTAGGATGCAGAGAATAGTGCAATCATATCATCATTGCCATGATCTGCAGAGCAGGAACTCCAGCACTGCAAAGCACCTACATGTATACCAGAAAGTGTATGCCCTTCATACTGCCACCTCCATCTCCTTCAGCTCAGGTCTAATCCAAGAGTCAGTTGAATACATTTGATTATCTGCATCATCTCTCAAACTCTTAGCAGCAGGAGATCCTGGGGAAATGTCCTGGTTTGCTTACCACCCCTCCCTTCCAGAAGGTATATTGGGGCAGTGATCTGGTAAACCAAACTCCTGTATCTGCACCGTGGGCCATGGTACAGGTGGGTACCACAGCCCTGCTTATCCATGCATAACTCTCCTCAGATGCTTGCTCTAAGTACACATTAGCACACCTTGGGCTCCAACCCATATCCACAAAGAAGAGCCTTCATGTCCATTTTTTATGAGTTTCTCTTGTGATTCATAGGATCACGCAAGTTTGAGAGTTGAGAAGACTGCATGTTTTGGACTGAGATCATGAGTGGCAACAGTGCCACCTGGGACCTTGTAGAAATGTAGCATCTCAGGCCCCACCCCCAGATTATCGAATGAGAATCTGCACTTCAACAAGTTCTTTGTGAGATTCGTGTTTATGATAAATTTGAGAAACTTTTTCCTTTTCCTTCACCTGGATATCAGATGCAAGTAATTGAGCCTATCAGTCTCTTTGGCTGATGGCACATAGATGTGTGCATGCAAGAACCCCCTGAAAGGTTTCCCTGGTTAAACTCCCAGTACCCACTCCATTCCCTTACCCCTGGGGATCACTCACATGTATCTAATGTGTGTCTTTAAATATACATTGTATCTTCAAATTATAACAATAATGAGATGTTACCTCCATTTTCTAGACCAGAAATAGTTTGGAAAGATCTGATAATTTGTTCAAGCCAGGCAGGCAAGGGCATGACTACAGGCACTCCTTTGTCAGTATGTGGCCTTTACCTGCCAAATAACAATCACTTTTGTCTGGAGGATTGGAGCATGATCCTGCCAGTGTGGCTTATTAGTAGGTAGTGAAGGGCTCAGTGGGCATCAACTGCTATTATTATCAAGGTCACTTTACTGAGGTAAAGATGGGGCTCAAGAACAGCAGGAGAGGAGACTTGGGCCATCTGCAGTGCAGGAAATAAGAATTTACCTGATGCTCATAGTGTGCTGGTGACTTATTTCATGTAGTCCTCACAAACTCAATATCAACACTGCTGGCAACCTCAGTTGAGGTGCTAGACATTCCCTGAAGGATGTTAGAACTGGGTCAGCTTCTTCTTTGTGAAGCCACTGTTCTTTTCAGTAGAACTGCTGTGCTCAGGCCTCACACCCTGGTCTAATGAGGATCATCGGTCCCTGGGCAAAATCCATGCCAGAAGCTGGAAAACAAGTCAGAATGTGTATAAGAAAGGAAGGTGTTGAGTAATCCCCAAGACGATCTTAGACTCCAAAATTGGTCCTGTTTACAAAGTGTGCCTCACATTCTGGAGCTCTGCTGCCTGCAGCCACTGCAATGGAAGCCCCCAGGTAAGAGTATCGGAAACCATTCAGCAGACCTCCGTTGTGCAGTGGGGGACAAAGACCCAGAAGCCCTCCATGAGAGTGAGCTCCTGAGAGGCTAATTTGGACCCCAGGGTTGGGCTGCAGGGACCTGTCACCTGGGCCCAGGTGTTGCTGACCTTGACATTCTGAGTAAGAAGGATGGAAGATACTTTCCCACTGAAGAGGTGAAAAGACAAGCCCAGACAGTGAATGAGAGTGACTTTCCCAGGGCATCACAGATAGCATAAATTCTAACTTTAAGTCCCAAGGTGTTTCCACTGAACAGTGGCCAAAACAGTCGTGGAGAGGCTCTGAGTGACAAAAATATGAGGGTTCCTTTCCCTTTCCGCTCCCTGTGCCCTCAGTGAGGCTATAAGGAAAGCCGCATACTGGTTCAGCACCCTGGTTAGCGCTCCCTCCTAGGACACCTCGGGAGTTCTTTGGGCCAGGTTAAACCAGACTCCAGGATGGCACACTTTTGAGGACAAGAAGAATCTTGGAGTGCAGAGGACATAGGTGTCCGACCTCCAGTACAAAGCCCTGCTCTTTCCCTTCCCTTCAGATTGACAGCAGCAGTTTCACCCTTAAAGCTGCTATGTTCACAGGATATAAATTCAAGTGAGAAGACATTGAGAGCAACGATCAGGAGGCCTGAGCCACATTAATCATGGCAAATATTTAGCTTTCTTCCCTTCTGTAAAGTGGAGGTAGGGGAGGATCTGACTTACTGAGATCCTCCCCATCTGTGAGATTCCATGAATAACCAAACCATGGGCTGACCAGCTCTCCACAGAACTCCCATTTCATGGCAAGCCATGGGCCTCAAAGTGGCAACCCACAACCCAGATCTTCCATAATTATGCTCCAGCTGGCCCATATGTTACTAAACTTGCTTACACATAATGGCATACTATTAAATTTGAGTCTTGACTCTACTGTTCACCAGCTGTGTGACCTTTGACAAGTCACTTAACCTGTCCTTGCCCAAATTGCCTCCTCTGTTAAACAGAGTTTGTAGAGTTATGGTGAGTTTTAAATAGTAGATATAAAGACAGATGAAGGCCTGATACCCAGAGAACTCTACATTGTTTTACGTAGTTCACTGCAGTGTAGAAACATGAAATGTTTTTATTTAGCTAACTGCTGTCAAATCCTCTTTTCTCATCTCAACATCTAGGGCCCAGTCAATAACAAGCTGGCATGGGTCAGTTTGATTTCAAACTCGATTTCAGTTTAAACTTTTCAACTCACACCCAGTTCTAAGGAGTCTACCCTGGCCTCTTCTGGACCTTTATTCCTCCAGGGAGTGGATGGGGAGGAGGTAGAAAACCAAGTGTCTTTGCTGGCCTTTCATGATGATGGGGGTAGAACAAGTGGGCTTACTCTCATTCATATTAGGTCCACTGTCCCATCCTACTAGAGGCTCAGGATGTCTCCACTGGGCTGCTAAGTCACTGTGCTACCCCACAAGCTCCTCACTCCTTCCTACTTCAACATTTGGAGCTCCCAAAACATCAAGGTCCTTCACCTACCTTCTCAGACCTCAGACACTGGGAGGGAACAGAGGACTTCCTCATCCCGTCTTCCCAACACCACCATCCTTTCAAGCTGGCATGGGTGATCCCCTTGGGCCTCTAACCCCAGGAATTCTCCAGGTCAGAAAAGGACCTTGACTGCCTACTCACAAACACCCCTGAGCTTCAGAAGACAAGACCAAGTCTTTCAGGAATACACTTGCATTTCTACCTGTTGAGTTCTGAATTGCTAAATCCTGGCAATGAGAGGCTGCTTGAATCATTGTTGAAGGAATAAATGAAGGATACCTGGATGGGCAACTCTCCAGGGGTCTCTCAGCTCAGCAATTTTCCAGTCAGAAGTCAAGAAAGAGGAGGCAAGGGGCCAGTCCCCTTCTTAGAGGTGTCCCCATGTCTATGAATGATAGAGTAAACACTGTGAAAGGGGAGAAATGCAATGTCTAACCCAGCCAGATGGCATCTCTCTGGGCCCTCTTTTGACCTCAGCTTTATCCTCAGTCAGTCTTCAGGCTGGCGATAATCCCTTGCAAGATCTTTGTACCCACACCAAGTCCAGCTGTTCAGCTGCTTTTGAAAAACCAGAGCCTATAACCACAGAACAGCTGGTCAGGAGTAGAGCAGGCACCCCCTTTAATCCTGCTACTGCCTTCCACAGCCACCTTCTATGTTCACTGATGTCACCTGCTGAGCCCTGCAGGCATCAGCACTTGGGCCTCTGCTTTAATCTCTGATGGCGGACCCTGAGAATTTCCAAGAGAGTCACAATAGTGATCACTTTCCTCCAGATGTCTAGCCTTCACAGTAGCTTCAAGGAAAGGAGATTATGGACACTGGAATCAAAAAAAGGAGGACAGAAAGAGGTTAAAAGAAAAGATGACAGGGGAGAGATGGTTTTTGCTAAATGTCACTGGCCCAAAGTCAGGACTGGCTCAGACACTGTGCTACCCAGGAAGAGGTTGGCATGGCAGCCGCCTTTTTCCCTAGCTTCTTTGCTCCCCTGGGGCCAGCTCTCCTGCCAGAGAAGCTGATTGGTGTTTCCTTTCACTTGCTAACCATCTCATAAGCACAAAAGATCAGCAGCCGCCACCTTGACCTTGGTGTTTAAAGGCCAACTGAGAATGGGACATGGAGGTTAAGGCCTGGAGCTGAAGTTCATGTCTTCTGCCTGCATCAGGAGCCCTGAGAAGAGGTCAGGGGATGCTGGAGCCCACAGTGCCATTGTCAACTCTACACTTCCTTAGACATTTAAAGACTATTCCTGCCACATGCAGCTGCAAGCCATCACAGGGTGGACAGAACCCTCTCTCCATGTGCATGTATGGTACCTATCTTCACAGTTACTTACACACCATGGCTGACCCCCTTCTGCAGATGATGAAACACAAGTGCCCACTATGGCCTCTTTCCTGCTGCATGCCCCTCTCATACTCCTGCACACCGGACTTCCATCTGCCCTAGTATAGGACACATCTAGCTGCTGAGGCCTCTGACTTCTGCTCATGCTGTCATTCTCTGCCCAATCACTGTTTCTTCTGTCACCCAACCCCAGATTGTGCCTCAGTGTTTCAAAGTCCTATTAGACATACCTTTGAGCAGCACCTTTCAGAACCCAGCTGTATTGTGTGTGTCCTCTCCACAACCACATGGGCACACAACCCCTAGGTATCATGTCTCCCAACAGCAGCCACACCACCCTGCTTCCCCAGACAGCCTGGACACCCCAAGGGCAGGAGCTATGTGCCCACACTGTCTGGGTCAGAAAATGCAGACCAGGTGTGATAAGCAAACATTTAGGAAGTGCTTAGGAAGTGCCAGGCCTTGTGCTAGAGCTTTATAGGCCTCATCTCATTTGCTGCTCATGGCAGCCTTACAGGGAAGGTGCTGTTATTAGCAGTGCAATTTACAGATGAGGAAATGGGCTAAAGAGGCATGGAGCACTATCAAGCACCAATGCAGTACATCCCTGGAAGCAGTGACTCACACTCACCTGATGAATAATACCAGTGGACCCCTCCATGGAGCTCTGCATTTCCATCTCTCTGAGCTTTGAGTAGGGAGAAAACACAGAAGTTCTTGGCTCCCTGGAAGGAGAAGGGAGGCAATCCTGGCACCCCTGGTACCATGAGGTGTCCTGGTGTTGCCCAACAATTCATGGACAACACAATTCAGAGAGAGGAAAGATCTGGGGAAAGGGGTATTTGGGACAAAGATAAGAAGATACAATAGAGCCAGAGTTGTCACTGTCTATCCAGGCTGTGGCCACTGGGCCACTGGCTCCTCAAAGAAGTGGTTTGGAACCATCTTGAGTGAATCCAAATCTAATCTAACTCCACTATACTCCATCCCTAAAGGTACCCAACACCTAACCAATAAATGCTAACATTCTTCCACTGACAAGGAGTTCCCTACCACTCCAAAGCAGGCAAGACCTCAGCATTTTCTCTCTCCTCTGGCTGAATCTACTTCCTGGGCGCCACTAAAGGGGACTTGTTCTCCAGGAGAAACCAACAGGGCCAGCATGAGGATCTCTCCCTGCCTTTGCAGTGTCCTTGACACCCTACTTTCCTCCTGTATAACTCTACCTCCTATAGAATCTTCCTAATGCCCCCTTCTTCTTCCTCCTGTTTCTGACATGAAGCACCATGATGTCAAATTTTGTAAGTTCTCTAAAAGTAGGAAAGTGTTCAGTTTTCCTCAGGAAGACCAGAGAGGTATATCTGTTTACCCAAAGGCCCACAGGAAGAGTGATCACCAGGACTTGGCTTGCCTAGTGCCCAGCCCAGTAATACAGTCCCTTTCTGAAATGTTAGAGTGGAAATGCTCTTGGATATCCCTTCCTCTTGTCCCCCAAAGGAGAGAGTAGGAAGACTATGGCATAGGGAGGAGACAGGAGGCTGCTGCCTTGAGGTCAGCATGCTGGGAACTGAATAGCCATGGCTGAGGAGAAAAAGAAAACATTATCACTCATCCAGAGGATTCCCTGGCTTGGAGCCACTTCCCCAGCTGTGTGTCCTTGGCTTTGGAGCAAGGTGAGACAGGAGAAAGCTATGTGTGTGTGGACAGGGGGTATGCATGTGAGGATATGCATAGCAGTGTGTCTTTATGCATATGTGCAGGTATGGGTAGGTATGCATGTACAGAGAGGAGGACATGCTAAAGAAAATCCCAGGAAAGGCAATGCTTATTCCCAAGAGGATGCAATGTCAGCAGGGTCTCAGGCAGCAGACACTGTCAGCAGGGAGATTCACAGGATGCCTGCAGGACTCAAGCAGAGGTAACCACAGGTACTGGGTTTCCAAAGCTTCAGGCACTCAGGAGAATCATGCATACATATCTCATAGGCTCCTAAGCACCCAGCAACCAACTTCCAGGCCTGGCTGGCATCTGGCTGGCATCCTAACAAGACTGGAAAGAGAGATCTTCCCTCATCAGGGAAATGCCTCTAACCACTCCACATGAAGCTGTACCAAGGTCCAGGGAGAAGGCAAATGGGCTGCAGCAGGAGGGGCCAGGAACAAAATAATCCCCTCAATACCACCTGGCATATGACCGTCTATGTCAATGACTGCTACCCCAAGACAGAGTTCTAGGAGGACAACCCAGTCTCTAGCAAGCACTAGAGGGCTCCAGGAGCCTGAATAAGGTCCAGCAGCCCTGGCAGCCATAAGAAACATTTCATTCATTCACTCATCAAAGAACATGTGCTGTGTGTGTCAGTCACTGTTTCCTGAGCTAGGAAAGCAGCTCAAACCAGTTGGACTAAACATTCCTCATAAAGTTTGCAATCCAATGGGAGAGGAGTCGGAAGGATGGGCAAAAAGTAAGTACAGGACACAGGTTGCTGGTGGTAATCATCAGGTAAAGAAAAATGGAAGTGGTGGGATGTGACTTTAAGTAGAGTGATTAGCAAGACATCGGTAAGAAGGTGATGTTTGAATAAGGCCATAAGGAAATGATGGGAATAGGCTTTGCAGATAGCAAGGGACAAGCCTTCCAGGTGGTATAAACAGCTTGTGCAAAGGCCCTGAGGTTGGGGTGTGCCTGGCAAGGTTGAGAAATGACAAAAGTGAGTCTGAGTGTGGCTTGAGCAGAGGAGTGAGGGACTAGAGAGGCTCAGGGATCAGACAGTGCAAGGCATTATAGGACACTGTGAGTGGTGGGCCCAGGTTTGGAGAAAACCTAAAGCTTAAGAAATTTCTGGGGAAATCCTTAAAAATAAGGTTGGATTATAAATACCAAACTATTCACTGTCTCAGAAAGGTGCTGGAGGGGTCTAGATACGTGTGTCACTCATCTTGTGAATCCGCCTCTGGCAGCAGTGAGAATGTAGCTTTTCCTTGGAATGAGGAGGACACTCAGGAGTTGAGCAGATGAGTGACATGACCTGTTCTCTCAACAGGCTTGGACAGAAGAGGATAAACTGGGGACAAGAGCTGGGCAGAAAGAAAGTTAGGACACCAGTGAGACTTGGCCAAGCAGTGGCAGGCAAGGGATGAACAGTAATCAGACTCTGAAAACACAGCAGACAAGATCTGTAGGCGGGTCAGCTGTGAGGTGTGAGAGGAGGCAGAAAGGCTGGCCCTGAAATTCAGGCCTAATTGAGTTGGCCCAACAGAGTTGAGAAGAGGCCAACCTTGCCGAGTAGGCTTTCATTAATCTACAAAGAAACCCAAACTCAAAGAGGCAGAGTAACTTGCCCCAGATCACAGAGCCAGTAAATGGCAGAGCCCATATTCCCAACTCTGAAATCAGTACCTGTTAAACACATCAGGAAGAGCTTCAGTTTGGGTCCCTAATAGAAGCTTCTGGATGTGAGGCATGTTCTGGTAACCATAGGAGGTCTCAGAACAGTTCCATACCTAACCCCAAAGAATTGTATGTACAGAGAAAGCTCTCAGTACTCCTTGCTTTTCCTGGACTTTCATAAACCTGTGTTGATCCACCAGCTGGGAGATCTCAGCTGTACTCTTGGGGAAATGTTTTTGGCATCTCTCAAGTTTTGTTAATTTACTGACAAGGTAATGACTGCCTCAATCCATTACACACATTTTCTAAAGGAGTTTCTACATTAGAATGCAAAGCAGGCCTCTCTCACTTAAAGAAAACCAGAGATTCCTAGGACTTAATCTCCTAACAAATTTATCCCCTAAATACAATTCATTGCATTTAACCTGATAAGAAATGATGGTCCCACATGCACTCTCTCAACAGGTTTGTTACCCAAGTCCCCCACTGTCACAGTAATCCAAATGGCTCAGATTGACGTCTTTATTTATTATCATAATGGACTTGAACAGCCTTAGCCTATCATTCGGGATGCCCAGTTCCGCTGGAATTCACCTAGCATGGCTCATGCCACCTCTGCAGCGGTCCTTGCTTGAAGCCTGCAAGAACTGCATGCATCTACCCATCTGGAACTTCGGGACCTGTGCATCATTCACCATCTTGGGCTTTGTTCTTTTCTAACCACACCCTTTTCACAACATGACAGAGCACAGGGGGCCAAGCCAAACAATCTTCACGCCTTCAGCACTCCCCCACCCCTCTGCTCCCAGTGAAAACTGCCAGCAGTTGCAGATATTTGATCTGTCTCAGGAGCTGTGAGAGAGCTGGGAGCCCAGATGTTCAACTCAGTGGATTAAAGGCTCATGTTACTGGTAATGAGCATCTACAGACCCCACATCCACCCCAGCCTTCCATCCTGGAGACAGTTAGGATCCATGCTCCAGGTGGACAACCTCAAGGAAGTAAATGGGACCTGCTTGGAAGCAAAATTTCACTGAAATGGGCCCTTCAGAGTCTTCATACCAGTGGCATAGAAGGAGAGCACCTGGGAAGTGCTTTAGAGTCGCCTGGACTAGACAGTGCCTCCCCCAGTTCCCAAATGTCTACATGTCCTTGCCACCTAGAACCTACTTTCCTTCCTTGTCATAAGTTGAGAGTGTGGAAGCAGCCTGGAAACATTCCACAAGAGAGAGAACAAATGGTAATCAATGAGGCCAGAGTGTCCTGGTCACCTCAATATGCCTGATGTCTCCCCAGATAAACTGTGGCTGCAATTTACTACTAAGAAGGGAAGCAGAAGGCTACAAGTTCAGCATTTAAAAAAAAAAAAACACTTTTTTTTCTGCTAACAGAATGAGGTCAGGTCCAAGAGACATACTATTGAGGAGCGAAGATGATAAAAGCATGTGTCACACCCACAAAAATACAACAGTCTTCAGATACAACAAAACTTTCATTCTTTCTTGTATAAAAGATCTTTTGTGCCCAGAGGATGAGTGAAAACTGGGCACTTAACTCCATAAAATATGCCACTGCAGAAAATTAGTCATTACCAGAAATTAGACCCCCAAACCAAAACTAGGCCGTGGCAAACTAAATGTAACCCATCCAGTCAAGAGGCTCTTTAGCAGGACCATGAAAGTAGCTGGCTTCCTCACACTGGTGGTCACCAAGGTGGGGCCATAAAATGGCATGAAGAATGATCAATGCCTTGCAAATACCTCTTCCTTTGAAAGGGTGGACACAGGTGGAGACTGGGTTCCCATTCTCAGGACAGAACCGGCCTGAGAGTTCATCAGTCCAATCTACTTGCTTGACATAGAAGAGTAGCTAAGGCCTGAAGTGGGAAGGGTCATGGTTCAGTCAGTGGGGTACTACAGGAGGTCACCCCAGTGCTGGCCTCTCCCTTACCATGAAGCTACTTCGCAACTTAGATTGTCATGACTGAAAGGTGCTCCTCCATGGTCACCAAACACCCTTGCTTAGCCAGTGAGGATACAGAGATCCTGGAATTCTCCATGGGAGGAGGAACATGATAGGCAATCTTTCAAATGGCTCCCAACCCTCAAAAATACCAAGAAACCTCATCTTCTAAGAGCAGCAGTTTCCAAACTTTGTATTTTTAGCAGCACAAGCCATCTTCTAAACAAAACCTTATGCAAAACCTCAAGCTATAAAACAGATCACCAGGCGCTTGCCTGAGTGAGGTCTGGGCCAGGCCCCAGAGACCCCCTCTAGCACCCTAGACTCCTTCCACTGGGCCCTGTGTGGAACTATTTGAAACCCCAGGCCTCAGAGCCCTGGAGCTAATGCAGCCAGATAGAATGGGCTTTTACTTAAGATCCCTGGAGGGTATGGCTAGCCTCTGAGGCCTGGACAACTTCATTCTCCACCAGCACTCGACCTCTATCCCCATTTAGCTGTCTCATGCGCAGGTTAATGGAGCCATAGGTCTTCCTGGGACCTCTGCCAGGGACGAAGGTCTGCCTGCGGTATAGCTCGCCTTTGCACAGGGAGACCATGAGCAGCACTGACAAGAGCATGCCGCCCACTGTGAGCAGCCCCAGACCCGCGATGATGCACTTGTCCAGGTGGGAGCCCAGACGGGCATAGTACATCTCTAGTCGCTCCATCTCCCTTGCAGTCACTGTGTCTGGGTTGACGCGGGCCTCACGGGGGATGGCGTATGCTGTCACCACCAGAAGGATCCCACTCACCAGGAAAACCAGAGCAGAAACAAAGCCATAATCCACAGGGCGGCTCACAGGCTCCAGACCCAGCCCCTCCTCTGAACATAGGGAGAGATCATCCTGCTGGGACCTGGACAGTGAGGGGACACCCTCAGGGAGACTAGGGGAGCTGCCCAGTCTGGCATCTCCAGGGTTCTGGAAACAGGTCTCATTCTCCTCCAAGGAGAAGCAGGCATTCTCCACACCAGCCCTGGGTGGGGCCACTGGGCCCAGAGGAGGTCTCTTTGGGACCTGAGGACCATTGCTCAGTGTCTTCAGTTCCAGACCAGGGGGAGATGCCATTGGGAAGAAGGACGCCAGCTCATCCCTTGGCCCCTTGGCAGCTAGAAGAGAAAACAGAAAGCCAGTTGAATTAAACAAATCTCTACCAAGGACTGTTGGCACTGGACATCGCATTTGTCCAGGGTGAAGGTATGCTAGGCTCCAGGATGCATGCTAGGCTCTAGCTCCACCATGGATTAGCATATGGTTTTGGGCAATCCATTTATCCTCTCTGGGACTCAGTTTTCTCATATGTAAAATTACAATAATAGGACTACTTCCTACTGCACAAGGCTGACATAAGGATTGTGACAACCTATATAGAGTATTCAGCAGAATAAATGTCCAGTAAATATTAGTGATGAGGATTACTATGATGGAGGAATTTGGACAGAATGCTTTTTGGGTTCAAATCCTAGTTTTCCCACTTGGTCTTAGGCAAATGAGGGGAGCTCCTCTTCAGACTCGGTTTTCACATCTGTAAAACAAGAAATAAAGTGCCATCCTCATGAGGTTACTGCAAGAATTTCATAAATTAATGTACACAAAGCCCTGACCAGTTAAATTAATGGACATTATTGTATGAGGAGAGAATGACATGGCAGGGAGACAGGATGGTGTTAGAGATGACTAAGGTGTTATAGGAACAAAGAGGAGAAAGCAGGGGAGCTTCTGGGAGTTGATGTCATTTGAGCCAGACTTCAGAAGAGTGACAAACTCCCCAGTAGTGAGGGGGATGGATGAAGATATTCTGGAAGGGTCATTGATGACTCCAAAGCTGACTGGAGCCAGTTCACAAGGAAAGCCAGGTATTGGAGCAGGGAGTGATGAGCTCTGCCTGGGTCAGAAGGTAGGACACTATGGTTTAGAAGGCACGGGGTCCAGAAAAGAAGCCAACAGGTGGGGGATAGCCTAGATTAGGCTAACAGAAAAGTGCAGACTGAGGTCAAAGCCACATGCCTTTATGCAAATAATGGGGCCAGAGGTTTGTATCAGGAGAGCTAGGAGGGGAGTGAGAAGTGGGTACACCCTGTGCTGGAAAGCACGTCTCTTCCACCCAGCACCCGAACCCACACCACAGAGCCAGACACATAGCACGTGTGTGGCTGGCCATCAGAGGGCACCAACTCAGTCCATAGGCCAGACTTGCTCCCTCAACAAACTTTGTTTTGTTTTGCTTCTGGCCTATTCAGTTGTTTTTGGTGAATTCATTGCCAACATAGAAAAAGATTTTACATTTTAAACTTTGGATCCTTGGCTTATCTTGCAAAATGGAAGAATCTGATCACATTCTATTCTCCTTCCCTCCCAACTCTCAGCAGGACTTGGCCATCTCGCCCTCCCTCCCCTCCTGGCATACCAGAACCATAAACACTATGATGCCCTTAGGACACATACGTCCTGGGCTCCAGGCTCTGTTGCTTTGGTGTCTATCCTCATATGTGGATTCTGTGCATTCTCTAGAGTTCTGTGACTTATGTGCATGCACGCGTGCACATACATGTGTGTGTGTGTTAATATGAACAAATTAATGAAGCAAGAATGAATGAGATGAATAAATGAATGAAACTCCAAAAGGGCAAGAAGGCATATTTTCCAATCCTGAACTTCCTTCCAATATGAACTTTCAGCAGACATCTTTTCTTAGCACACATAGGGCCTTTCACCTAAGCACAAGGCTTCTTTCTACTGACAACTCATTTCTGTCACTACATCCCTCTTTGCAGAGATCCAACATAACATGGATTTCCTGAGGACCTACTATATGCTGGGCCCTGTTTGGCACCTCAGTCAGGAGTATCCTATGTAATCCTCACCAGCCCCGTGATGTCAGAAATCATGATCTGTGTTATAAAACTGAGCCAAGATTCCAGGGCATGGATGGGGGGGCGGGAATTCTCTAAGAATTATTAACTCCTGAAAACCTGCAAACCCACTCACTCTTGTGTTCCTCCAGTCCTTAAGGCTGGGAGATGCCTAAATTCCATTGGAGTGGCCAGGACCCTGCCTGTTTGCACTTTTTAGTGGCTAGAAATGAAGGTAGAGTGTACTGGTTGGCCTCTGACTTTCAGCACCCTAATTTAAAAACACAGGGTCCAGCACTGGGTCCTATCAGAGCACTTAGATGTGCAACTCCCACCAGGCTCTGTATACCTTCCACAGAACACAATTCCCAGTGTGGACCCCTTCTCCAGATTGACACACTGAGGCCTCTACATCCCAGAGGAAATCTGGAGCATCCAAATTCTTGGAGGGGAGCTCTCTTTCACTGTGCAGAGCCCATAACTTTTTCCTTAGGATGCCTGAATGAGGGAACAGAAAAAAAGGGGCTCTCCCCACCACGGCACTAGAATGTTTTCCCTGCCAATGATTCCTATGCCCACCAATTCCACAAGGCCATACCTATCAATTACCCAAGAATAAACAGAGACAAAGAGACACACTATTCACACTCCACAACTGTATCAGTTACTACACTTCCGTCTGCAAGGGGCAGGTCCTGAAACACACACTCCAGTACTCCAGTTCTACTCTCATCCCCACCCCCTCCTCACAACAGTGTCTACAGACTCGGGAAGCCAGCAGTGCGCGCCTGGGGAAATCAGGAGAGGGTAAAACTGGTTACGGAGAGATGGGGTGGGGGAAGAATCACCCCCAGGACTGCGGAGATCCAACCCACCAAGCCCTTACGAGGCCCAACACCCCACCCATGGCACACACTGACACTTGGGGAGATGATAAACCCGCAGCGCGGATGGATGAAGCCTCACAAAATCCAATCAATGGACACACGCAAGAGTTGTACACAAAGCCTCGGGGCGCGCAGATACGCACGGGCAGGTTCACGTTGTCATACCCAAAGTTCTGCGCGGAAACCCCAGCAACCGGGCCGCCCACGGCACCTGCGCGCCCGCTGGCCTGCAGTTCATACCCTCTGCTCCTGCCCCTGACCACAAATGCCATGGCCGTGGCCCGCGCCAGGCCGGCCTCAGCCCCGCAGCGCCCGCAAAAGGGCGGCTGGAGAAGGCCGGGCTCCGCGGGCGCCGGTGTGCCCCTGGGTCCCCTTGTCGCGTGTCCTTCGGCGGGCCGCGAGGTCAATATACTGTCCTTCGCTGCCACTACCCGCCTCGGGCCCTCCGCCTGAAGCCGCCCCCTGAAGCTGCCTCTCGGCGCGTGTACCAGTGCGGGGCCTGCCTGCCTCCCCACGCGGAGCGAAGGGGCCCGGCGGGCGAGGGCGCGTTCTCCCTGGCGTCCGCTGGCCCCCTCTAGCCCTTACCAGCCCGCCCGACTCTCGGCTGCGGCGCGGCCGGGGAAGACGCGAGCTCGACCGCCACTGCCTTGCCCTCCCCGCTCCCGCCCCCTGCTCGGCCCGGATGGACCGCCGAGGCGCACGTACCTGCTCGCGCCGCACCGGGATACACCGTGGCGGTGGCTGCCGCTGGGGGGCTCCGCGGAGGGAGGAAGCGAGGGAGGGGCCGACCGGGAAGGGGCGGGAGCCGGGATCATCCAGCGCCGCAAATCCAGCTCCGCCTGCGGCCGGCGAGGGCGCCCGGAGAGTTAGCGCGGGGAGGGACCCGGAGGTGGGTGAGGGACTGGGGTGAGGGCGGGGGCTGCGCGTCCCTCCTCCTCCCCCTCCCCTTGAGGCGCATCTGTCTCGCCTGCGCCTGTCTGTTGCAACCCCGGCGCCGAACCCGCGGTCCCTGGGTTCGAGGACCGGGCGGGTACAGGGGCTGGAGAAAACCTCTCCTCCGCCCTAAGCAGCCCCTGTTGCGCCGAGCCCAGGTGCTTGCCTTCCCCACACACCTTCCCTCTGTCATCCACGCGCACACGCGCACACGCGCACACACACACACACGCAGGCGTACACAAAATCCCCGGTAGGATCTAAGGTGCGCTCAGAGATACAAGTCTAGAATGCCCTCTGGCGCGTCGGGCTCCATGATCAAGTGCACCGCCTGAAGTCTGAAAGGAAGTGTCTGGGGGGGAGCATCTGCCCCGGCCCGGCCTGTGGGACAGCAGTGTTCTGATGGCCAACCACGCCACCCTCCAAGGTCCAGTTGCAGTGCCTCCTCTGCTGGGAAGCCCACCACCGCCTTGCACACCTTACCCCAGAGGCCACTCCATCTAGGCTTACCCGTCCCCTGCACTAGCGCCCTCATCTCTGTTGTGATTGTTGAAGGATAGCCTCCTCCATCAGACTGGCAGCTGCTGGAGAACAGGGCCCATGCCGGATCCCACAGACCCCTGCATGGGGGTGTGGTGAACAAGTAGTGAGTAGCATGACTGTCTCTGCTTCTTTCCTTGAAAGGGCCTAGAGGAACGGTGTGGGCCCAGAGTACAGAAATCAAGGAGAGGTAGAGGCTTGGGCTAACCAAACCGTTCCCATTTTGCAAGTGAATTTGAGCTTTGATTAATTGTCAATATCAGGAAATATACAAGGTGAGCCTGGAGCATCTTACGGCGTCAGAAAACTTTAAAAAGCTCAACACACACACACACACACACACTGATGGAAGGATGTCAGAGAACATAGGACAACTTAAAGAATTCCAATGGCCATAATGAAAAATTTGAGAAACAGAATAAAGTAATATTGGATTGTAACAAAATATGAAGTAAATATGCATGAGTTCATACTGGTATAAATAACAACAAATAAATGAATAAATGAAGAGAAGAGATAAACCTCTCATGCAGAATTCCAAGTATTTGATCCCTAAGGAAAGAGGCCATAACCCCTGAATCCTTAAGTGTGGCTTGTATAGTAACTTCCTTTCCAAGTGTACAAGATGGAAAGAGAAATTGAATCTACAGTGGAGAACCCTCACATATCTGGTTACTTCAGCCAAGTGGCCATGGTCAACATCAAGATTCAAGTTATGTTGACAGTGTCCACACTTGATATGGTATACTACAAGTGGAGCTTTCTTCCTGTGACCTTCAGTTCCCAACCCATAACCCCAGTCTAACCGTGAGATAAACATCACACTACTACCAACTGAAAGATATTCTATGCAATTTCTTACTTAATTTTTCTCAAAGATGTCAAGGTCATTAAAAGCAAGGAAAAAGGTTTTAAACAGGATTGGTCCTATACCCGCCTAGTCGGACTTTCATTTTGCACCTCAGCAGTCCTGTTCTGCTGAAGGCAACGCAGACTTCTGCTCAAAGGAGCACCTGATGGCACTGAGTGCCATGTTGCCATGTATAGAAGTTCCTGTTCTATATCCTCCAGGGTAGGTCAGTGCAAGTGTGGCATATGATCATCTGTTGAATTTGAATATGTACTTGAACCCAAGAAGATCCCTTTTGGATTTTGCAGTGAGTTATATACCTGGGAGTGATATGATCAGATTTACACTGTGAGAATCTTCTCCTGACAGCTGTCGGGTAAAAAAGGATAAGAGGGAAAACTTAAAGCATGTAAGTAGTTATCATGATCATGTTGGCACATAGTCAGTCCTAAAAAATTAGCTTCAATTATGTATAACAGATACTGTGTGATCTGTGAAAGAAAGAGTTGGGATCTCTTATTAGAGCATCCACTGAATCCAGAATATTCCAGAGCGAAGTGGTACATAATATGATTTTAGGTATTATATAGAAAAATTTGTGTTTGGTTATCTACTGCTGCATAAAAACCACACCAAAATTTAGGAGCTTAGTAGGAAACCATCATATATTTGCTCACAGTTTTGCAGTGTGTGCTTGTCTCAGGTGGGACAGCTCAGTTCTCTTCCATATGACACCAGCTAGGTGGCATGAATAGCTGGTGGGAACATTTCAGTTGTCACCATGTATCTGTAAGCTTAGTGATCCCTGTCAGTTGGGATCTTTCACATGGTCTCTTCATGTGACCGGCTAGGGCTTCATTACACAATGGTGGTCAGAATATGCACATGGCACTCAAAAGTCATTTTTCCAGAGCACTAAAAAGAAAGCTACTGGACTTTCTTAAGGTTGAGGACTGGAACTAGATCAGCATTTTTCTACTGCTTAGGGCAGCCTGAATTCAAGAGGAAGGATCCATATAGGGTTATGAACATTGGCAGACATGGTCCATTAGGGATCACCAAATAACAGTCTCCTTTCACCTATATTCTATCTATACACATGTCATCACTTCAATGGCTAAGTATTACTTTTAAATTGTTTCAGGAAAGTCTTTAACAAGCTTATGAAGCCAGAGATATAATAAGTAATAATTGCTTAGGATAGTGGTAGAAAAAAATGGGTCTCTATGAAGTCAGTGTAATAGAGATCACTGTTTTTCTTCAGTATTCGTTTATATTCCTCCCTTTTTTCTCACTGGTATAAAATCCTTGGTTAGTGCAAGTATAGTGTACCCAGAACAAGGATTCCATTTCTTTTTTTTTTAATTTTATTTAAAAAGAAAAAAAAGCAATACAGAAAAAAAGGGTAGAAACAATACAAAACCTCAAAAAAAAAAAAAACCATAAATCATTAGTTGACAAACCATATACTGTCCTCCCAGAAATAGCTGTTCATGTTACAAAATTAAGGCATACAAAGTAAACACACAGTGAGGCTGCAAACAGTTACAAAAAAACAGGATGGAATAAAGCCAATTGAGACAGTAAAGTGAAATTGGCACAGAACATCAAAGCAGGTCACCAGGACAACAGTAACAGGCAACATTGTATATCTCGTTGTCTTCACAATAGTTGTTCTTCTACTAGGTACAGCAAAATCAAAGAAATACACAACATTATA
>PVJX010017344.1:0-38518 GCA_004027295.1 Dolichotis patagonum
CAGATATTAACAGTAGCTTCCATAATGTCTCTTTCTTTGCAATAGTTGAGCATGGCTTCACATGCAATAATATCAAATGTAACAAAATATTATAAAACCATTCAAAAGAATGAAAGAATTACAGAGTATTCTGAACCAAATAACAGAAAGTGATCAATGGCTACTATAGGTATTTTAAAATTTAACAGACATAGAAGATGATAGTTTTGCTTAACTGAATATATTGTTTAAACCTGCCTGTAGTTCTAGCTGTTTGGGAGGTTTGGGTGGGAAAACTATGACTATGTGGACAACCTAGGCAACATAGTGCGACCCTATCATAAACAGAACAGCCATTAATAAAATTTTAATGATGAAATCATAACACATAAATGTGTATCCTTAAGCTAAAGGGGAATACTTAGCTCTGTAAGTGCATACATACATAAAATGGTGCTAATTTCCCTTTGCCTTACTTGCATATGTTCTCCACTTTCTAAACCCCTTTAAATCCAGCCTCTAAACCCTTATGTTTAATAAGATTTAAATTCAATTATATTACTTACCATAGAATCATCATGACTTCAAGCCTTGAACTTCCACTACAACCTGTGTGAAAGCAATTTACTTAAGCCAACTTTTCTAAGACTCATGCTTCTTGTACATCTAATGGAAATAGTAACTATTCTTGTATCTGTCATATGGACTAAATAACAAACAGTAAAATATATAACTGTGGTAAATAAGCATAGTTTTCTCTGGGTCCTATCAAGATTTCTGTATAGATTTTATTCCTGGTATCAACTTACTTTCCCAACATTCATGATGCAGTATAGAAGCTAGTTTAATGTTCTCTGCCTTCTAACCTTATCCAGAGGCTGCAATTGATCCTTGCCTGTTGTGGCTTATATCTAAATGTCCCGCAAAGCCTCATGCAGTCATGGGGGTGGGGTTTTGAGAGGTGGCTGAATCTAGAGTTTGTGATTGATTCATGGTCCAATGCTGGGATTAAGGGAGTTAGTGTTACATGCATGCTAGGATGGATAGCCTGCATACAATATAAGGGAAAGAAAGAATCTTGTTCCTCTTCTTCTCCCTTGCTGCTTTTATTCTCTTGCATGATAATGAACTGTTGTCACTCTGCCATGTGCAACCTTGCCTTGGAGCCTGTCAATTATGGACTGAAATCTCTACAAACTATGAGCTAAATAAACCTTTTCTTCCTTAACTTGTGGATGTTGGGTATTTCATTGCAACCAGAAGAGGAAAGTAACTAAAACACTGTCTCACTCTGGTTCAAGTCTCAATACTGCCTTTTTCATGTCTTCCATGGCATTGTCATCTCATCCATTTTTATGTGACACCTAAATGAAAGTCAACTGACATCTATTTCAGCTATAGTCCCATTTCTCAAGAAATGTGACAAAATTGAACTCTTTTCCTCTCTCTCCATACCTTTAGATCAAAGCCAAAAATTTTTGTAAAGACAGCAAACAGGTTGAATTGTGGTGTAATTTTTTGGGAAACTTCAAATATCATTTCTGCGGAGACCAAAATGTGATTGAGAGGAAAAGACGCTTGCCACCATCCCCCACAATCTACTGAACGCATACATCTTAAGACTGATTCTTTTCTGCCACTTCTTTCTTATCCTCACAATCCTTAAAAGTTAAATTGGAATGTTTCTTTCCCTAAATTCAGCTTCATACAGAAAGATTATGGCAGGAAAGCATGAAAGAGAAAAGGCAGGACAAAGTTGCCTATTAGAGAACTAAATGCATAATTTTTTTGCCTACTTCTCACTACCATTAACACTGGTAGATGCGCATTTTTCACTACCAAATTGACGGAGTAGACGAGTACTAATTTCCCTGAGGAAATTAGTAAAGCATTCTTTTGGGTGTGCCAGTGAGAGCATTTCCAGAGACGATCATCATGTAGAACAGCGAGCTGTTGGGGGAGAGCCGCTCTCATTCTTAAGAGGTACCATCCACGAGGGGAGAGTCCTGATGAACAGGGCCGAAAGACAGAGACTGGTGTGGGCTCTCTGGCTGCTGCTCTCTCTCCTTACCTCCTGACTGCCATAAATTGAGCCACTTACTCTTCCACCTGTTCCCTGATTTGAAGTTATGCCTCACCACAGGCCAGAAGCAACAGAGCTAAATGAGGAACTGAAACCTCTGAAACTTAGCCAAAACAAGTCGCTTCTTCCCATAGGGTGGCTTTCTCAGGTATTTTGCTACACTGAAAGAGGGCTGAATAGTGCAACATCATAATCGATATTCATTTAATTAGCACGTGTACATATGATTTATATCTGAATTTAATGCCTTGTAAATAGTCATGTATCTTTAGGTTCAAGTGATGTCCCTTGTAACCACTATTCCTTTTTTTTAATTTTTTTTTAATTTTAAAAGGGAGTAAAATTAAACACAACAAAACAGAACAGAATGGGACATAAGAAAGCATAAACTTCACAGCTAGACAACCAGAGATCTTCACTATCTGTCATATTGTCTCTTGTTTTCTTCCATATGGTTGTCCTTATCCCTGCATATGGAGAGCTCATACTAAATAACATAGCCAATCTTTTCACAAGATGTGTAGTTCACTGGCTCCCACTTGCTAGGCAGGGGGGAGGGGGAGGGGGACACGGGATGGGGGACAGGACCACATGAGATGTCTGATTCTCGCCCACAAGCAGGCAGGATCACAGTCGTGCCCCCCCCCACGGGAAGAGTTCCTTGTTTTCCCGGCACCCTGAGTCAACCACATGGTGCAGGTCCCGAGGCACCAGGGTCTCTCCTCTGCAGGCCCCCCAAAGTCCACCATGCTCACCTGCTATTTCTTTCTAATGAATTGACCATTCCATTTCCAAAGTTCTGAAATGGCCAACAGACCACAGAAAGAATTCTCTTTAGGCTCCTGGTAACCACTATTCCAAAAGGTGTTACCTAGGAACATTGTTTATAGTAAAGTATATGCATACATGCCTATGCACCCATATCACTACTTACAATATTATATTCTTTCACAAATAATTGAAAAGTTCTGGATGTATAGAATAAGGGTAGTTTTCAGGCACCTTAAGAGCAAAAATCAGTGATGAATTAAATCTTCTACAAAGCAAACCCTATCACAAACTATGATTAAAACAACCAATGGAGAAAACAAAATAATTTTCAGAAAATATTTGTATTGATAATTGATCATTTGCTTATAATAAACTCCATTTTTAGTTATATAATTAAGGAAATTCAAGAAAATGATTTTATTTTAGTTTATACCTGCCAATCAGAGGTTCTAGAATATATTTTGTGACTGAAATTAAGGGTAACATCAGTTAATGGGGCATTTATTGTCAATTTGTCCCAGTGAATTATATTTAATATTATCACAAATAATCACTTTAATAAAGAGTAAGAGTTTTCAAAGGGTAATTTTTCAGAAGTGCTTCAGGGAAAGTCAGGTTTTTGAACCTCTTCATCCCTAACACAGCCCTCCTCCTTTTAACCAAAACCATTCTAATTGTAGCCCCTTTAATTATGACTTCTACCTTTGGGGATGCAAATGTTTAAAAACTCCTGTGTCTTAGAAAAAGCCAGGAGTATTGTTATTTAGTCCTGGTTATGTCATTAAGTGAAATTAGAGAATTTCATGTTTTCAAAAATCATTTGCAGATATCATATTTAATACTCAAGATATTCTGTTGAAATTTCATTCCTCATTACCATATTTAGAATAGAGCAGTAACAGCATTGGTAACAGCATATTGTAACAATTAAAATTCTGCTTTTAATAAATCAGAAAACTCTCTATAACTGAAAGAATAGAACATAAACTCAATTCATATTTACATATTCCCAAGTGTCTAGCAATGCTTTGTAATGTGGCTTAGTTAAATATTTGATATATTTATATCGAGTTGGAGAAATGATACACATAAACAATCATTTCCTTTAAATGTGTGAACACCAAACTGAAACTCAAGGAGAGTTTTGAATTAATGTAAGATAAACTAAGAACAGTTTGTCTCTTCTCCTTTTTTTGCAATTAAAATAAAACTTGCCCTTCCTCTATTATATGAGAATAAATATGACCTAATCATTGTTCTTCTTGTACCCTTGTTCATAATCTCTGTTCACATTAACATTCAATTTCTAATCTTGGGAACTAACTTGATAGCTTTTACTTACTTAACATACATTTAGCATGTTTTAATTGCTAAACCTGGGACCAGGCTTCTGAGATCCAAAGATGAATAAGTTAAGTCTTCATCATTTGTAATGCTAACAGCCTGACACAAAAAGAGGAACAAGAAAAAAAAAACTTCTGTCACACTGAGTACATGGTTGTGAAGAGCAAGTGATGGAATAAGTAGAAAATGCTTAGCACATTGCCTCAAGCACAGAAAGCACTTAATCCAGATATTTTGGTGAAGTATTTATTGCTTTATACCAACTTTCCCTTGTGCACTGATATTTCTGATGCCATTGTAGCAGGCAGCTGAGTTAGTCAGAGATACTATAGGCAGTGAGCTAGGGCTAGGTCTTCAATAGAGCCAGTGCTGACACCTGGAAACTGCAAGGGTGACAGACACCTCCTGCTGTGGGCCAGGCCTCAAAACAAAGGATCAAACAAATGAATCCACATCCTAAAGACTGATATTCTAATTAGTTCCCTCTCACCCTTGAGCCACTATCCCATCCTTCTAGGGGAAAGGTCACGGCTCCAAGAATGCCCGCTTGCTACTTCCTATTTGTTCCTAATGTAATCAATTTTACCTGAAATATTGATCTTATTGGCTAACTATAGTAATGTGCCACCTTATGCCCATCTGCTTTGTGAGTTCCCAGTCTTCCCCCACCTTGAACCCATGGTTTTACCCTATAAAAGTCCCTGGAAAAGATTGAGTCCTGGGCAACCCGCTCGGGACCCCCTTCTGTCTCTCTCAAGACAGAAGCTTTTTCTCAATAAAGATATTCCACTTTTCACCTCTGTGGTTCCTAAAATTCATTCTTCGATTTTAGAGAACACAAACTCGGACATAGTAGGTTGGGAGTTTCATTCTCCTATATCACCATGAGATATCTATTGTCCAAAATAGAACTTGGCATACAAATATATGTGCTGCCAAAGCAAGCACAAACTTAGCACACTAGACCAAACAAAAGCATCACAATACTATACTTTAATACACATGATTAAAAGTTGCACTGCAGATTCAATTAGATTTAAAGGAATCAGTGTTCCTCTCTTTAGTGAAAGTTTCTCACATTGAGATTGGGTGGGAAAACAAGTTGGAGAACACATAGTGTTAGTGATCAGCTAAAAGTTGGGAGAAGCTGAGATTAAAGGGAACAAGTGCTGGCTTCCTGGCAGCATGTGTACCACAGGCCTGGAAACATGACAGGACAGTTAAAAGGGTCTCATGAAAGAGCTGTCTGGAATGCTGGGAGCAGGAGGGAAAAAGGATGCCCTAGTGAAGTGAACACATTAGAGGCATAAAGAATTTTAGGAGGCACTCGGTCTTCCTCTGTTTCTGGAGGAAGGTATTGGAGGTCAGTTGAAAGGTATGAAGAGCCTGCATCTAAAATAAGTCTCTCAGTTCTGATGAGAGAGAGAATCAGCTGTGGTCCATCTGGTCACATTCAGAGCCTGGTGGTGAATGCAGGCATCTCAATGCATGCTATCTGCATATTATCAATTTATGAGTAAGACTAAAATTAAATTTCTCAAACATAATACCAAAAAACTACTTAAATTAATAGATCTTCCTATCTGGGTGCAGGAATTGAAAGAAAATATATCTGACATTGTAAATCTGAAATTACCAAATCTAGCATTGACTAAAAATTTCTTCTAAAAGAGTAAGTCACTTTTCCACATAGCTGAGACTTGTTGCCTATTGTGGTACCGCAAAAACCAGATGACGTCCAAAAGGGAGGTTGAAAATAGCACTTATTATTTTAGCTGGCACCAGCGACACAGACACAGAAGAATCTGCAGAACTGTGTAATCAGGTTACATTGGTAAGGGGTTTATAAAGGAAAAAAACCACAAAGTATGAGTGGGGAGGGGTAAGGCAGTAGGGGCTCTGTTTGTTCTCTTATTAGGTTTTTAGGGCAAGCCTTAACAGAGGCAGCTGGATTTACAGGAAATTGCAATTGGTGATAAGCTGATAACAGGAAACCTTACAACTTCACAATGGTTAATTTACCTATCTTTAAGGCTATCTTATAAAGTACAAAGGCTACAGCTTTAAAACCTGGTAATGGGCTAGTTCCTGGAAATTTACAGAATACAGAGGTCACAGCTGCACAGGATAGGGAGTCTGACCAGGCATCTGGAATTTTAGGAGGAACAAAGGTTGGAATATAGGACAATAGCAACGGTGCATATAGAATAGAATGACAACATTCAGGTTAGAGTACCACACCTATGATTTAGAAATCTAGATAATTATTAATTATCTAAACTAAATAATTATTACTACCTTACATCATATCAAAAGCCTAACAAAACTTGTATAAAAGTGAAGCATAGGTTTTTAGAATGACCCTATTTAGATAGGATAATATGGCTGTTAAAATGATATTTTCCCTTATTTAGAATTCTAAATGATAAAAGAGTATTTGAAAGCAGTGAGCAGGAGACTGTAGCATAAAAATAATCTAACATCTGATTTAGTTCTGCAATTAACACAGCACTGATTGGTCTCCAGAGTAACATATAACCATAGATTAAGTGTCAAGATTGAAAAATTAGACTTTCGATCATGTCATGACAAATGTAAGAAAGTTTACACCACAACATAACCGCAACCTCTTATATGCTAAAGTTAGTTAATGTGAAAAGATCTATGATTAGAGCTGGCATGTTTAAATTGTTTTATTTCCTTTAATGTAAATATTACTCAGTAACTAGAACAATCTTGTGAAATACAGTAAATCTAAGATAACACATAAACTATTAAAACAAATAAATTTCAAATATTATCCAATTTGTCTAAGAATATTATTTAAGCAGTAAGTAGTATATTAAGAGTCCTGTATTAATGATTTGTGAACTAGACAATTAAATTATAATTTCATCAGGAAAATTTGAATCAGAAATGTCTGTTAGAGAATAGAAAGTACTCACACTACATTTAAAGAGTTCATTTTGCTCAATCTTGAATCATGCTTACTGATTGTGGGAGACAACTCCAGTGACTCTTTGAATCCAAAATAATTACTGTGACTTGATTATTTGGAGACTCATTTCCTTATACTGATATGTAAAAAGCTGGCCAGGATATTTCCTTCTCTCTTCAATTGGCTCTAAGCATTGCAAATAAGGCTAGCCCAGGTGCTAACATGCAGTCTCTGTAGCCACAGACAGTCCTGTTTCCTCATATAGTGTTCCCAGATACAGGCCTCAAGATAAATAGGCTATGACTCCTCAGGGCACAAGAGTTTGCATATCAGGACCGAAGCCCCCCAAACAATTCAAGCCCCCCCAAACAATTCCATTGCTACTAAATTGGATTATGTAAATTGATTCTTCTACATATCTTTATCTCCGCAATTTACAGAGATGTCAATCTTGCACCAGGGCAGCCAGCTCAAGTTACTCAGTAATTCCCTCCATCCTCACTATCACTCATCCCTGAGCCACCCCCCTTCTTCACAAGATAATAAATTCTGGGAGAAGCTTAGGATCCAGGCCTCTGTCCACATGTCCTCACAGGGATTGGATTTAGGACCCCTTGGCTGCCCTTCACTTGGAATATGTCTTGGTGTTTTTACTCTCCCCGTGGGTTGCATTGGTGATGGTAGATTGGAATTAACTTGCTGGAATTCCAATGATGTCACAATGGTATTACAAATATGATTGTTTTGGATTGTGAGGAAAACTAGAAAGAGGATTACAATACTTGGATGACTGAACTCAGTATTGGGGTTTACAATACTGATAGTGAGGGAAATACTATAGTGCTTCAAGTACTACATCAAATGACACCACAAGACATTTCACTAGTCACCTCCATATGGACTAGCTAGTCTTTTAATAACAAATCGCAGCTAACAATCTACATCATAAGCTAGCTGGCATTTGGCCCTGAGTGAGCAACCCAGTTGAGAGTCTGACGTATGTGGAATGAAGAGCTGAGGTTTCTCCAGTCCTTCCTTGATATTCCATGTGTTCCTCAGTCCCTGATCACTTGCAATGTTCAGGGAATTTGTTATCATTTCCTCGTTTCATGCGAGAATGTCACGTTGTTATTAACAGTCCTCATAGACTACACCTCTGAGTGCTTATATTTTGTGGTAGACCTTATGAATTCTCTTCTTTGAAGATTTTAGGAAATAGATTTTAGGAAATTCTAATTTTTAAAATTAGAATTGGGTGGTTTTTTTATTATTGATAATTGGTCACTATAGATTAATTTTTTTCCATTTTTTGTACTGTATTTTGTTTCAGTATTGTCCAAAACTGTATGACTAATTCAAAATGAAGAAAATTTCAATTTAACAACTCATGAATACTTATTTTTATTCATATGTGTGTATTCTTTTGAGTTGCTTTGAACTTTTAAAAAATTAAAGCAACAGAGCTTAAACTAGGTTTTTCTAAGTAAGAAAACTAAATAGGTTATTAATTGCAATATAAGAAATCCATTAGAGTTTTTTCAAGCTGAGAAAGCATGAAAACTTGGAATGACCCTTTTTAGATAAAACAACATAATAGAGAGTTTCCATCACATTTCAAAATTGTTAATATCATTAGCCAGCCTGATTCCTATGCTTATGTAAGTCAGATTTAAAGCATAATTTGCTCTGAAATTCACTTTAAAATATCTGTGATAACTGTGAGCTTGTGTTACTTTTATATTCACTTGTTCATTTCAGTCTCCAGCAACAATTATTTACATACTACTTCATCCACTTCCAGGAAGAGAATACTTCTTTATCCATAACCTTTTAATAACCTCTTAATGCTTATTTTTATCGACCTCTTAGACTACATCCATTCAGGATTTAGTACTGTGGCAAAGGAGGTGGTATTAACTCAATTGACTTAGACCAAAAATAACCTAATTGGAAATTGAATATGGGATTCAGTCTTTCTAAATTGCACAGTTAATTTACTAGTGTAAGGTAGCTGGCTGTTGCTGAAGAATTATAAAATCTTTTACAATCCAAGTTCACTCTACATATACAACAGTGGTACATACCTCACAAGTTTTAAAAGTTTTGTGAAATGATTAAGATATGCAGACTTTGTAGGAAGATATAGCCATGATCTATTGGAAATAATAAAAATATTTTAAGGCTAATCTACTTTCCCTCCAGAAGAAGACCCAAAGTTTGATGTCTGTATACTCAAATCCAGTTCACAGGAGTACTCTATTTTCTTTATCAGGTCCTCTTTATGAGCATTTTTTGCTACTTGTTTAAATGTACATTTATCTTCTTAACAATATCTGCACTATCCCATGGGACTAACTTACACATAGAAATGGGAAGGATTGAGTAGATCACACAGAGTCCATGGGCCATAGTGCATACACGAATGCAAAGTCTCTCTGCCTTAAAAGTAATTGTGAAATCTTCCATCAGCCAATCTGGAAGCTTCCATGTGTGCTTTCCAAGACATCTGCTTACTGCTCCCCATAGACATAGCTAATACAGGCATAGGCAAGAGGTTCTGAGAACTGGAGCAATTTAGCAGTACTTTGTTAAGAAGTTCTGAAGCTAAGGGACTGAATAACCACTCCACTTATGTCTTTCTTATTTGAAGATACGTTAGTAATGTAGATCACTACTTATACATGATTATATTATTTTACCTATTTCTTTACCTCTTCCTATATCCGTTTCAGTGGTCACATGACTTTGCAGTTCCTTCCATCTTACTGATGTTGTATTATCATTGCTTGTTGAGTGCGTGTCATTGCTAGGCATGATTAAACACACAACCGAAGAGTGCATGTCTATTTGAGGTTACTTTCTTGTCTTTTGCTACCATTAAGAGAGGACCATGCCCTATAAAATTACTTTATCACAGAGTAATAACCAAATAGAAAACCAATACTCTGGAGCCAATTCAGTAGCCTACAATACTACTGCCATGCCACAAACAAACCATAGAGGTATGTTAAAAATATAAATTATATACTGTATGTTACTGAGTTGAGCAGTGATTCCATATATAACAATATCAGAAGTACAGGAGTCAGTGGTATAACTGGTACCTAGTAGTAGTAGAATTTTGTCACAAAAATTTTAAATATGTAGTATTGACTGTGAGGCCAGTCAAAACAAATTAATTGTCACAGAGTAATGAAAACTCAATATTATGTTATTTTTAACTCATTAAAATTATCACTGGCAGTAAATTGGACAGAGGAAACACACCTAATAAGTTTGTGGCTTTGGAAAAGAGGTTAAACAGCAAATGTTTGTGTGTGAGTGCATGTGGTGTGTGTGTGTGTGTGTGTGTGTGTGTATGTGTGTGTGTGTTAATGTGGCTTGAAACCAGGGCCTTTCTGCTGATGTCCCCCAATCCTTTTTCTTTTTGATAGAATCTTGTTGTGTCACTAAGTTGCCCAGGCTGGGCTCACACTTGGGATCCTTTTTCCTCAGATTCCAGTAGTGTTGGGACACAGGTGTGTACCACCATGGCCAACTTGTAATATGAAAGCATGATCTGACTCCTTCAAGCTACATTTGATGAAATGTATTATTTTGTATGACAGGAACAATCTCAGGTAGAAAATAGGCTGTTTATAAACAGAACTGAGAGAGACTACAGAAAGCCCAGAAAAATCTGGAACTTACTGATTGGAAAATAAATGTGTTTCCTGGCTTCAATAAAAGATTAATTTAATATAATAAGTAGGTGCTAAGCCAATCAAGTGTATGTTCAAGAAATACACCTGGGGCATAGATCAAATAAAAGATGGTATGACCTTCACCTTGAAAAGAAGTAGAGTGGCGCTGCTTGGGTCTGCTTTTCCACAAGCAGATTATGAGTCCAGGGTTCAGGTGTGAGAGACATATCAAGGGAATGCTGTCAGGAGAAAGCACCAACAAAGTATGGCAGATTGGATAAAGAAATGGAAGAAATCACAAAAGGGGCAATCTTAAGCCTAAGAAATGTGGGGGTGCTTTTTCTATATAAATTAACATTTTGAAATTTATCTTTCCTTAATCACGCTTATTTTTGTATACCACTAAAATTGTGGCAGTCTGTTACACTACATTATTTTAAGTGAAATGATTGGCATATTTAGTTCACACTTCGGTAGCATTCAGTATCTACACTATTTAAAGCCAAAGTTTATAGGGATTTGTTGTTTTTTATTCTCCTAACAGCAAATTCCATAACTCAAGCAATCTCTCTTATGCTGCTTTTAAACTGCATTGAAAAATTTTAAAGGAAGTACATTATTTTGGATAGGCATAGAAGATCAAACTCTCTCTGCTTAATTATAATTTATATTGATTCTATGATCTCCGTCTTTTTACTTCATTTATCTTGTTTGAGACATAGATTTAGACTTGTCCAGCCCTACTTCACTCCACAGTCATTTGGAGATGACAGCACCCTGGCAGAGAGCATGCTCTCAGTGATGTCAGAATACACTGCTTGTGTGAGCCTAAGTAAATCTCTTCATTCACTGCTTCACTGGACTCTGAATGGACTTGCCTGAAATCCTAATATTCTGAATTTTTCAGAGAGCCCTGCTTGGTATAGTACTATATAATAGTTACATACACTCACACATTATGATACTTTTGATCTTATTAATACCGATTGCTGTACCTATGCAAGAAAATATCAAAATATCATTTCATGGAGCTTTTAAGCATGTTTACAATCTTTTATTTGCACAACATCGAGTTTTTTAGCCACATGGCCAGTTTCAAATACCATAGCAATTCAGGAAATAAATGCTGTAACACGAAGTAAGACTGCAGGAGAGTTAGTAATGGATACTGGTTTGTTATGAAGAAGGATATGGTGAGGTATGGCGGGAAGTGATGACTCCTTTTTTCCCCTTGCCAATCAAAAGAAGTGAAGACCCACATACTGAGATGGGAAGAACTATAGGAGGAAGAGCTTCGGTAGAGTTCTGCTCTGGACACGTGAAGGTTGCACACTGTGATGTACTTCCAAATGCCAAAGATGAAGACAGAGGTGGATCTGAAAAGAGAGGTCCTAATACAAGAAATCCTTTTAAAATGACATGCTTACAAATATTCGAAGTCATGAAACTAAATATAATAATATTTACAATTTTTTGGAGTCTGGGTCACAGATTATATTTGTCTTGAATCATCTACAGTCTGAAATATGCTGTGATCTGACTGCAAACGTGGGTTAAATGGCACAAAAGTGCTTATTTAGGGGGAAAAAATAATGTTTTCCTTGTGAAGATACCATTTTACTTGAGATTACTATAAAATCTTCATGAAATGGGTAATAGTATCCTCAAAGAATTTTTATGACAAGCTCCTTTTGAATTTATAAATCATCTAAGTGAAATAAAATCGTACTTAACAGCAGTTATACCACAACTGATAGTTCTAAAACTTTATCAATACATAATACTTTTCATAAACTGAGCTTCAAGAAAACATTGATTTTTATTTAAAATGCTTTTATGCTGTTTTAATAAGTTTTAAGCATAGTGACTTCTTAGAGTTGACAGTATCAACAATTTAAGTTATTAAATTAACATAACTTTCACTTGTACTTTAATAGTTTGCTATTTTTAAATCCTAAGAAGCATGATTCTTCTACAGTGTTTGGTTTTATCTTGGTTCAAACATTTCTCATTTTATTATATTTTTATATACTAAAGAGGAAAATTCAACCTGAGAATATAGTTACATTGTTAATACTTCAATTATGGTTATTGAGTAAGATTAATCTATTCTAAATTCTTAACACATCAATAATTTAAGTCAATTATTGATGATAATATATCCCAAGTAACAAATGTCTGAATGAAAATTCCCCAAGGTTTGTATGGACAATTAATTATGAAGCTCTGAAACATTCTTAATGCCAAGAAGTTTTAGAAATAAAAGATCAGAATATTCCTTACTTTTTAGTATTTCTCAAATACTTCAACGTGGTAATGTTCTTTTTGATCCTGAAACATTTTTAGGATTTATCAGACATTGGTTTTGGCACATAATTTATGAGAAAAATCCTCTGGATGAAAAGTGTTTTTTTCATATATTTTGTAGGCATAAGGGAAGCATAAGGCATGAAGCATAAGGGAAAAAGCAGTAAGTGAAAAGAATTTGTATTTTTAAAATATTCATCAATTGATAATGTCCAAATATGATAAAAAAAGGAAATAAAGGTAGGTATATACAGATAGAGAATGTACCTTTTAAACACAATGCAGTACTACTATGTTGTGAAGAATGATAAATTTATAAATATGAGTCATTTCAAGGAATATGGATAAGATCACAATGTTAAGTAAAGTAAATCAGATACATCAGATTAAATATTGCATGATTCCCTTTTATGAGAAACTCAAAGTATAAATAATTTAAAGAACAAAATAAATGATAGACAATAGGGAAAATGTATAGATCTGCAAATGTGAAAGGGACCAAAAGATGGAGGGAAGAGAGAAGCAAGAGGAAAGGAAAGCAAAAGGAACTAAATGTGTTATACAAATGTACCTACTCCCAACAAAGAATGTGATCATTATGTACTGCATATATGTACTAATAAAAGTTAAAATAAGTTACTGACAATCTATTGTTAATGAAATTTGATTGTCACTTATATTATGACAAGATTGCTTAGATAAGAGAATTTTTATTATAGGAAAATAAAGATGATAGTATTCAAATTTTTATTAAAATTTATTCTTTTCTAATTTCAAAATAATCAAATAACTTGATTTATAGTACATATAAAGCTTTTAAAACATGATATTATTGGAAAGAGTTGTGAGAAGTATTACCATTACCATCTACTATAAAACAGAACTGTATGTTATCCCTATTATAAGATTCAATTATATAATAATTATGTAAAAAGCATTTTAATATGCTGAATTTATGTTAAGTATGCCAGATGTAAGCTTAAATTTCAGATACATTAGGAACTTAGTTATATGACTATCAGTTTGCTTAGAAAAATACAAACAATAGTGTCTAACTTTATAAATGTTTTTGAAGAGTAAGCAGAAAACTACGCTATATTCCGAACTTCAAAGAGGTCTAACACATACATGTTATAGTTTTATGTGGTTACTAGCATACCTATAAAAAACTAAAGAAGTACTTTGAATTTCTAGCAATCTTCCCTAAACTCTGAAATTAAATGGGAAAAACTATCTAAAATGAAAGATCTCAAATAACTGAAAATATACATAAGTAATATGGTTTTAGACTCTATTCAAAAGTATTTATACATGTTTACTTGTTTAATTATTACACAATGCACATACTATTGTTACCTGCATTTTATTTTGGAGAAAACTGCGGCACAGAGCTCTTACCAAGTTCCAAATTTCTAGTAAGACATGAAGAGGGAATTTTACTGGCAGGAATTTGGCAGGAGACATGTGTTCCTTATTCTTCTTATACCTTGTCATTAATAACATGGATATATTACTGTATGATTACTGAAAAACTAAATTAGATTATTGAAAAAATAGATGAAAATGTCAGATGAAATATGTAACACTGAGAAAGATGGAGAGCAACATCAACTCAAGTGATATGAGCATGATCCAGTCCAGAATAGATGGACAACAGACCTCAACAAAACCTTTATTAACAGAAAGGATGAATTTCTAAATGGCATTCACCATTCCAAAGTGGGACAGATTTTATAAATTTTAGATCACATGTAATGTGACCCCCCACAATCTGTGCTGGGGACTGAACCCAGAGTTTTAACACTGAACTATATTGCAGGCCATCTTCAATAGTGTCATAAATGTTGAGTCTCTAATTTGTTTAAGCTAAGAACAAACCTGCCTAGCCTCCGCCTTCCAGAGTGCGGGGATTGCAGGCCTGCACCACTAGTTACACACACCCTTTTACTGAAACGTAACACTAGTCTCCTGCAAGATATTAATAAATGTTTGAGCCAAATAATTTCTCTTTACTATAGTTAATTAAATAATTTACCATTGTATTTAATATTCAGTTCCTATTATAATCAGGGACTGTTAATATGCTTGAACTACAACAAAGGCCCATACAGCCTTAAAGAATCTTTAAAATATTTTATTGATGGAACATTTGGAAAATATGTGTCCTTCCATTTGAGCCCACTTGGTAGATATAAAATAAGGATTTAGAGTTATCAAGACCAGAAAAAAGGTGCATTTCTGATCACTTGTGAAAGTAAAACTGGAGTGAAAATAAATCTGGAGTGGTTGGTGAGCAAGAACATGAAGAATGTACCAGAAATCAGCCCTTTGCTTCATTTGCAGAAAGGCCCCCAGAAGTCCTGAAAGCTCAGGGATTAAAATCCTTCTTATATTCCCCCCAGAGACAAGAGAATATCATATCAAAAGTGACACCTCTCTCTGAAGCCTGCTCACAAATTCCTGTAAGAGTGGAGGGGACGAATAATGAATATCACAATTTTCTTATGATATTCTGAATATTTCTAAGGAAGAATAAAACACAAAATTAATGTTCATACAAATTCTCTCCTAAGTTAAAGACATAGTATGAATCTTCAGTTTAAAAACTGCTCAACTCTACATCATTAGCTAAAAAATGTCTATATACTAGAAAGAATACTTATACCAGAGCAAGAATATAATCAATATGGATGATGACTGAACCGTATTCCTGATTGACACAGATGTAAGCAGAAGGCGTAGCAGTGATTGACATGAAACCCTGCTGCTCCATTTTACTCACAGGAGAAAATTGTGCTCCCAACCTTGCACTGATCTTAGACAGCCAGACTGGGGAAAGAGGGACAAACAGTTACAGTGCCCACTGCATAAGTCACACAAGGGCTATAATAAATTATCTGTGGCATTATTGATATTGAGTAGAACTAAAACATTGAGTGAATATTTTCATCTCGATGTGACACTGGCCCAATCAAAGAATAATCTATTGCAATGTCAATAGCATTTATAAGGGAGGTAATAGTCAGAATATACTATAGTCAGCTTATATAATTCTTCAGGGATGGTAGTGGTAGTGCTAAGTATTTACTGAAGCATTCAATTTAGGGATATTTTACTGACATTTTTATTGCACTTATGTAATTTAAAATTAAACTTGTAATATTTACATTGCACAATTTATAAACACATTTGTTATAATCTCAGGTAATTGAGAAGCATGGCATTCAGTAAATTCAATCTGAGACAGTTTTTCTAAGAAATGCTTTTAATCATTAAAGACATGTACAATTTCACAAATTTAGGATTAATATCTAAAGCTTAAATCATCTGAATATTTTGAAAGAAATTATAGTTTTTCTAGATATAAAATATTCTTCACAATATTTCTTCACCTTCTCTTATTACAGTAACTGGGCATATGTTTTCATTTATAAAAAGGAATTTTATCTCTACCAATACGATGGAATAATCTTGACTTGATTCTTATCTTAAGTTTATAATATGTTTTTTACTCAGTTTAATAAATAGAACTTTAAAATCACTTTTAAATGACACAAAACTACACAAATTATGAAGTACAGTATACTTCAGTGGGGCAGGGCTTTAGCTCAGTGGCACAAGCAGCTGCCTGGTAAGCGCAAGATTGTGAGTTCAATCCCCAGTACCAAAAAAACCCAAATTACAGTATCATCTCAAACATTTGTCATTCATCTCAAACATTTGTCATTTATCTCTAGCAAAACATTCAAAATTCTCCTCTTGTATTTTGAAATATTGCATAGCTTGTCACCAAATGTAATCACCCTGCAATGCAATGGAATACCAGGATTTATTTTTCCTGTCTAAACAGAACTTTACACCTACTGATCTACCTCTCTTCGTATCACCCTTCACCCCACCTTACTCAGCACAAGTAACTACTGTTACACACTCTACCGATAGAAATAAGATCAAATTTTTTAACTGACTTTAAGCTTGTACATACTTATAAGACACAGTGCAATAATTCAATAAATTATCAAATTAGTGTAACTAATCTTTCCATCTTCAATATTTATCATTTCTATGTGTTGAATAGGTTCAGACTCTTCTAATTACTTTGAAATATAAATTTTGTAGACTATAGTTACAATAGACCTAATTTCTCACTTTACTCATTATCTAAATTCTTTCTAGATCTCTCTCCTTGCTATTTCTTGTCTCCACTGATCAGTATTCTTTTCTCTTTTTATATGAGTTTCTGTTTTAGCTTCCACAAATTAATCATAACATGCAGTATTGGTGTTTTTAAATCTGCCTTATTTCATATAACGATGTGCTATTGTTGTACCTACAATGTGGCAAATTGCAGAATTTCACTTTTAAATGACTGAATAACCTTTCATTGCATGTATATCACATTGTTGTCCATTTGTTCATCAGTGGACACCTTGGTTATTGTATATCTCAGTTATTGAGAAGAGTGTTGCAAAATAGGGAAGTGCAAATATTTTGTGCTGTGTTGTTATTCACAATTTCATTTACATCTGCCCTGATCTTTATTATTTTTTTCTTTTCACTATTGTTAGGTTTATTTTGATCTTACTCTTTCAGGGCCCTGAGCAGGTTGTTACTTGGGATCTTCTTGCTTGTTTTATGTCATTTATTTCTATAAATTGCCCTTATTATTATTGCCTTTTGTGTATCCAACAGATGTAATATACTGTCTTAATTTTCAATTATTTTAAGAATGTCTTTTATTTCCATTTTCATTTCTTCAAAGAGACATGGTCATTCAAAACCACAATGTTTAATTTCTACATATGCATATGTTTCCATTGCTCCTGTGGATTGTGCACAGAGGAGATGTATTATCTGATTTTAATTTTTAAAATGTTTTGAGACCTAGATTTGGTTCTAATAAATGACCTGTCCTGGAAAATGATTACACTTTACATTTAAAATGTCCCACAAAAGTCTCATCTGTTCAAAGGCGGCTCTTTGGAAAATGACTAGATCTTGGAGATGCTGCATTGATCAGTGTGTTAATTCACTGATGAGTTTATAGCAAATGTATTATGAGAAAGTGGGGTTTTATAGGACTTGGGTCACTGGGGGCATGACTCCAAGGGTGCATTCTTCTCTTCTCTCTCTCTCTTTCTCTCTCTCTCTCTCTCTCCTCATTCTCTCTCTCTCCTCATTCTCTCTCTCTCTTCTCATTCTCTCTCTCTCTTTCTCTCTCTCCTCTCTCTCTTTTCTCATTCTCTCTCTTTCTCTCTCTCTTCTCATTCTCTCTCTCTTCCCATTCTCTCTCTCTCTTCTCATTCTCTCTCTTTCTCTCTCTCTTCTCTCTCTTTCTCATTCTCTCTCTCTCCCTCTCTCTCTCTCCCTCTCTCTCTCTCTCTCTCCCTCTCTCTCTCTTTCTCTCTCCCCGCTCCCACTCCCAGTTCCAACCACTATTTGTTAGGTAATGTACCTCTGCCAGGTCTTTCTACCATGTCATTTCTGACCTGGAACTAAAGGCATCCATTCAGTGAAAACTCTGAAATCTGGAGCCAAAACCTTTCTCCTGTAAATTGAGAGTGTTGTGTATTTTATCCCAGAAACAGAAAAAATGATCTATGTGCTAAAGAGAAGAATGTGCATTCTTCAGCTTTTGAGTAAAATGTTCTACATAGATCTACTGGATTTGTTTAACTTATCATAAAGATTAATTCTTTAATTCTTTAATTATCAGAATTCTATTAATTCTGATAATTCTTTGTTGAGTTGTCTGGATATCTGTCCATTGTTGAAAGTGGGATATAGGAGTTCCCCAAAATTATGGAGTTGATGTCTATCTTCTATTTAAATCCAGTATTTACATATTTGCATGCTGTGGTGTTGGGGGCACATAAAATTATTACGTATTACTGAACCAAAACCCTTATAGTTACATATTGTTTTCCTTTGTCTGTTCTTAAAATTTTTAGTTTAGAATCTATTTTATATGATAAAACTATAACTACTTCTATTTGCTTTTGCTTTATGTATGCATGGAAATATATTTCCATCCCTTTACAGTCACTCTGTATGCATCTTTACCAATGAAATTAATTTTCTTTTAAGCAACATACAGTTGGATTTTTATCCACTCAGCTAATGTATAACTTTTAATTTAATGAATTGCTATTCAAGGTTAATACGGGTGGGTAAAAATTTACTCTTGACATTTCATTAATTACCTTTTAACTGTTTTGTATATTCTGTGTTTATTTCTATCTCACCTATTGTATATAGTTTTGTCTTAGTGAGTTTCTGTAATGATAAATTTGATTCTTTTGTCGTTTTAATTTACAGGTCTGTCTATCAGTGAATTGTTACTCTTTTTTGTGTTTTTATGATGGCAGTTATCATTCTTTTGTTTCCAGACACAAGATTTCCTTCAACATGTCTTAAGGACAGTGTAATACTGATGAATTCTCTCAGTTTTTCTTTGTGTGAGAAACATTTTATTTCTTCTTCATTTCTGAACAATAGGTTTGCTGAATATAGCAATTCAGCAATATTGCTGAATATCCCTGCCAGTTTTTTCATTCAGGACCTTGAAAACATCATTCCACTATCTTCTGCCATGTACAGGTAATGCTAAAAAAAACCCCAGCTAGTCAAATGAGATTGACTTATATGTAATATGACACTTTTCTCTGTCTTCAGAATTCTGTTTTTCACTTTTGACTACTAAATAATAACAAAACTTGGAAACGATCTTTTTCAATTGAATTTACTTGTGTCTTTTGAGCTTCCTGAATTTGTATACCCATATATATTTTAAGACTTGGGAGGAGTTTTGTTTATTATTTCATGAAATAGATTTTCAATGCTGTATCTTTCTATGTAAACATTACTTTGTATAGTGGTGGCCCACATGCCTTGTCAGCTTCTTTGTATTTTAATTCTTTTTTTTGAAAAGCTTTTTCAAAAAGTCTGTCTTCCTGCTCAGAAGGTCTTTGTTCTGCTCTATTGACTATTCAATTGTACTTTTATTTAAATGATCAAATTCTTCAGCCCAAGGTTTTTGTTGGGCTCTTTTTTATGACTTTTATCTCTTTAGCATTTCTCATTGATAGATCATTTTGCTGAACTACCTATCTGCATTCTCTTATATCTTATAGATTTTCCTTAGGACCATTATTTGGAATTCCTTTCATGTGGAGGTAAGCATCAATTACTGTGTGGTTATTTGCAAAGGCAGTCACAACGCCACAACACAGACTGCAGAGGACTTTGTCCTTCAGCCAAGCACCTATAGCCAGGCCACACAAATGTGAACACTGATTTCAGTGTGGATTCTGGTGACAGTAGCCATAATATCAAATCAATGAGTTAACAGGCTATAGAAACCTATGTACTTAGGCTTAAGAGAAGTGCTAGTGGCTGTGTCAGTTCTTCTGGCATTAGGATCAGGTGGGTAAGGCTTGGGGACAGGTCCTCAGGCTCTAGAGGATGAGCAGGGTGAATTTCTTGCTATTCTTGGACCACTTGTTTTCTGGAGTACAGATGACACATTTACTTAGATGCTAGTGACCTAATTACATAGCTGAGTCTGATTAGGTTCTTGAAGAAGAGAATTTTAGGGCTAGTATGGTGGGGGATTGTAAGGCCCAAACGATGAGAGCATGCAGTGGCCACTGAAGTCATTAGGGCAGAATGCACATTAGCAGTAGCTTTATTTGCAAAAAAATAATATTGTAATACCTGGAGGCCTAGAGGTTAGAGGTCTTGTAATGGTTTGCCTCTGAATTATCCCCCAAGGATATATGCTTGGTTTGGTTACCAACTTGTGGCACTATTGGGAGGTAGCACAGCCTTTAAAAGTTGGGGTCTAGTTGAAAGATCACCAGCAGTTAGAATTACAATTCTGCAATGGTGATGGTGGCCTCTGGAGTTTTCTTGCTTTTCATTCCCCAGCAATGTGGAGCTCTTACTAGCCAGGGAGCCAGAGTAATAATTGTACTGTACACTGCTCTAACCCTAACCTTTGCTGAGTTCCAGTATTTTCCCCCAGTCATTCTCCTTTCTTGCACCAATGCTGTTCTGTGGAGGAGACAAACAGTTGCATACCTATTCAGCTACACTGGACCGTTTTTATATGACAGGAATTTAACCAAATACCTAGGCCTCTAATTTAAAATAAAAAAGTTCATTTTGGCTCATGTTTCTGGAGGCTCAGAAGTTCAAAAGTATGACAGTGACATCTGATTGCCTTCTTATGAAGGTTTCATGAAGCTCCTAACACTTCAGGTAAATAGAAGAGCAAGTGGTCATGTGCTGAAAAGTCAGTATGTAAGAATCAAACTTGTTTCATAACAACCTGCTCTCATGGTAACAATCAATTCCCATAAGACCAAAATCTACCATGAAAACAACTATATACAGTCTCTTTTACATCCCAATACAGATAAAATGGTAATCTAATTTCAACATGAGTTTCAGAAGACATACCACCATATTTGAGCCATAGCAATAGAGTACATAGAACTATATAACACTCTGATAAAAGTGATATTCTATGGAATATCTCTTTGCACCAGCTCACAGTCAAAGCAACAAGAAAACCATGTGTTTAGTCATTTTCTAACCATTCAACTCAGGTTAAGTTCCTTGAACTATCTAAACTCTAGTTCCTTCTTCTACTAAAGGAACTTTCCTGTTTTTAAACTGTCAAATAGTATCGATTATCACATATGTGTTAGATGAAAGTAGTATGTGCAAAAACATAGTCTAATGGATGTATTTGAAATTCACACAGATAGAAATTCAGAAATACAGTAATAAATTCGAAGTGATTATTCTGATCATCTATACCACCATTAATTTGGAATAAAAATATAAACTTTTACTATCACTGTAAATTACTGGAGCACAAAATCTATAACATTGGTAAGCATGGAAAATTAAAATTCATGTAGCAGCTACCTGAAAAAAGGTCACACATTTTATATATGAAACCCTAAAAATATGAAACAGAAAACCTTTTTCACATCCAAAACCGCACAAGATAATGTTCATTAATGTTTACATCTAAGAAAAACTTTCACTAACATTTCTTTACATATATTCTGATAGTACAGTGAATCTTACAAATAGATGGGCTAACAATTGAAAGAAAAAAATACATGTGAAGACTTGAAATAGTTTCCTTATTATTTTGTTATATAAATAATATTTATTGTCCCACTATGTGACAGGTATTTAATTTTCTATTTTTAAAATTTCACCAACATAAAGTGAATGGATATATTTGACTTTCTATTATCTCATATGGATTCACTTATCCAAATTAATTTTTAAAGTAGTTGATGCCATAAATGATTATAGAAGTTGAAAATTTATCTTCTTCCATACAGTTTTTCCATGAAACACCAATGCTTCTTTAAAAAAGAATCATGCAAGATGTCAAAACATCCTAAAATAAGAATGAGAAGGGAAGAAAAAACAGTAACAAGATTTGATGACCTGGAATAACCTGAAGATAAAGTAACAACAGGAACTAAAAGTTGACCTACATCAATACTACTAGGCTTGTCAGCCCAGGAAGAATATAGGACTCACCCAACAGGCCCTGCAACAGGAAGTCAGTTGACTGGCCCACCTATTCATTGTGGGACCCAGAAATCAGACCTTTCATTAGGACCCCAAGATACACACTACCAACAGTTGACAACAGTGGGATAGAAAGACCAAATATTAACTCAAAAGGGAAAAATGGCAAAATGAAAAAGTAAAATGCAATCTCAAACATCTAGTCCACCAGGAGCAAGTACAGGAGACACTGAAATAGAGCACTTCAAAAGCAACACATTGGAAATCTCTGAAAAGAAAGTGAGTGAAATTAAAAAAAAAAACCTCCATGAGGCAATATAGGAACTCAAATTAGAAGTACTCTCCCATGTAAAGATAGAAATAACAACCTTAGTAAAGGAGTTGCTGAGTGCAGCTAAAGAAGAAATAGAGAAAAAAGTACAGGAGCATGGGAAACTGATTGAAATCTTGAAAGAACAATATAGAAAACAAGCAGAATTCATGAAACAAACTCAAAGAGATATCCAAGAAACAAAAAATTCTATTCAAAGTGTGCAAAACTGTTTAAATGAAGCTGAGGATAAGATTCGAACCTTGAGGACAGGATCACAATGAGTGATCATGAAAGGATAGAACTTTTTTTTATTTTAAAGAGAATAAAACAAAAGAGGGCAGAACAAAGCAGATCAGAACAGAACAACATAAGCGACACAACACTTTACAATAAGACAATCAGACATTAACAGTAGCTATCAAAATACGTTTTTCTCTGCTATAGTTGAGCTTAGTTTCAAATACAATAATATCAAACATAACACAATAGTATAAAACCATTCAAGAGAATGAAAGAATTACAGAACATTCTCAACCGAATAACTATGATCAATGGCTACTATAATATCTCATTTTCAACAAAAAGATTTGTTTATATTTGTTATCACATATATTAAAATCCCAATAAGACACAACATGATAGAACTGATGGTAGTAGCAGAGTAGAAGAATGGTAGGACTTCTAAGCAAGATGATATTAAATCAGCAATGGCTGCCATAATGCTTTCTTTTCTTCAAAACAGCTGTTCATACCATCACACATACTAAAGTCAAATAAAACAGAATAAAACCATTCCAACTGATGAATGAAAACATTGAAAGGATTCAAAGCAATGAAATGGGAAATCATGATTACCATAAAATCTTATATACTCTTACGAACTCTCATAGTAGGGAGACTATCTGGTATTTACACATTTGAGTTTGGTTTATTTCGCTTATGAGTATGGTTGTGTCCATTTATTTATAAATATCTCAATGTGATCTTTCTTTATAGCTGAGTAGTACTCCATTGTATAAAAATGCCACAACAAACTTTTTGATCCATTCCTCAGTTGATGGGCACTTAGGTTGTTTCCAAGATCTGGCTATTACAAATTGTGCTGCTATAAACATGGGTGCACATATATCACTGTGGTATGATGTTTTCAGATCTTCTGGGAATATACCTAGAAGTGGAATAGCTGGGTCAAATGAGACTTCCAAACCTAGATTATGAGGAAGCTCCAGACTGACCGCCACAGTGGTTGAACCAGTCTACACTCCCACCAAGAGTGCAGAAGAGTTCCTTTTTCCCCACAGCCTCTCCAGCACTTGTTGTTGGTAGATTTTTTTTTTATCCTGGCCATTCTTTCTGGGGTGAGATGGAATCTCAGTGTGGTTTTAATTTGCATTTCTCTCATGACTAATGATGATGAACATTTTTTCATGTATTTATTTGCCATTCATATTTCTTCATCTGAGAACTGTGTATTCATTTCAGATGCCCATTTTTGGATTGGGTCTTTGAATTTCAAGGATCTGATTTTTTAATATTCTTTGTAAGTTCTAGACAGAAGTCTTTTGTCTGAGGGACAGTCCATTGAGATTTTTTTCCCAATTTGTGGGTTTTCTTTTCACTCTGCTGGAAATCTCTTTTGACATGAAGAAACTCTTTAATAAGATGTGGTCCCAGTTATTGATTCTGGGAAGTATTTCCCATGTAATTTGATTCTTATTCATGAATACTCTACCTACCCCTATATCTTTGAGGTTTTTACCTACTTTGTCTTCCAGCAGATTTAGTGTTTCTGTTTTAATATTTAGATCTTTGATCCATTTAGATTTTAGTTTAGTACATGGTGATATGCATGGGTCTAGTTTTAGTCTTCTGCATATGGATAGCCAGTTTTTCCAGCACCATTTGTTAAAGAGACTGTCATTCTTCCAGGGAGCATGTTTGGTCCCTTTATCAAACATAAGGTGGTTGAGTGAGTTTGTGGTTGTGGTTGTATCTTCCAATGTATTCCATTGATCTTCAGGTCTGTTTTTATACCAGTACCATGTTGATTTTACTATTGTAGCTTTGTAGTATAATTTCAAGTCAGAGATTGTGATGCCTCCTGCCTTGCCTTTGTTGCTTAGAATCGCCTGTGCTATTCTAGGTCTCTTCTGGTTCCAGATGAATTTTAGGAGTGATTTCTCTAGATCTGTGAGGTATGTTAGTGGTATTTTGATTGGGATTGTGTTGCATCTGTATAGTAATTTTGGGAGAATGGCCGTTTTCACAGTGTTTGTTCTTCCTATCCATGAACAGGGGATGTCTTTCCATTTTCTGAGGTCCTCTTCAATTTCCTTTTTCAGGGTATTATAATTTTCACTGTATAGCTCTTTTACTTCTTTCATGAGACTAATTCCTAAGTATTTCATTTTTTTGGTTATTAGTGTGAAGGGTGTGGCTTCTTATTTCTCTCTCAGCACTTTTGTTGTTAGTGTATAGGAATGCTACTGATTTTTAAGTATTGACTTTGTATCCAGCTACATTGCTGAATTTATTTATTATATCTAGGAGTTTTTCAATGGAGTTTTGGGGGTCTTCTATGTAAAGTAGCATGTCATCTGTGAATAATGATAATTTAACTTCCTTTTGTCCTATCTTTACTCCTTTTATTTCTCTCCCTTGTCTAATTCCTCTGGCTTGTATTTCCAGTACTATGTTGAATAGGAGCAGTGATAGGGGACATCCTTGTCATGTGCCTGATTTTAAGGTAAAGGCTTTCAGGTTTTGGCCATTTAATATGATGCTGGCTGTAGGTTTGTCATAGATGGCCTTATCAGATTGAGGTAAAGACCATCTATTCCAATTCTCTGTAAGGTTCTTACCATGAATGAGTTTTCGACCTTATCAAAAACTTTTTCTGCATCTATAGAGATGATCATGTGGTTCTTCCTTTTGGCTCTAGTGATATGGTGGACTACATTTATTGATTTACATATGTTGAACCATCCCTGCATTCCTGGGATGAATTCCACTTGGTCATGGTGTATAATCTTCTTGATGATTTGCTGCATCCTGTTTGCCAATATTTTATTGAGAATTTTTGCATCTATGTTCACTGCGGAAATTGGCCTACAGTTCTCTTTTTTAGTTGGGTCTTTCTCAGGTTTTGGTACTAGAGTAATATTTGCTTCCAGGAATGACTTAGGAAGAATTGCTTCCCTTTCTATTTCATCTAAGAGTTTGAGGAGTGTCGGAATTAAGTCTTCTTTGTATTTCTTCTAGAATTCTGCAGGGAATCCATCTGGTCCTGGGCTCTTCTTTGTTGGCAAGGACTTAATTACATTTTCAATTTCAGTAATAGAAATTGGGTTATTCAGCAGTTTTACATCTTGAATGGATAGAATTTTAAAAAGAACAAAGAAGCATGAAATGACAATCCAGAAGCTTCAAGATGATGCCAAGAGAAACAACATAAGATTAAAGGCATCAGTGAAGATGCAGGAATCAATACAAACGACCTACCTAAAATATACACAGAAATAATAGGAGGAAATTTCCCAAACATGGGGAAAAAATCTGATATGCAGATAAGTGAGGTATATAAAATGCCAAACAGTCATAACCAACATAAATCTACAACCAGACACATAATAATAAAGATCTCAGACATACAAAATAAAAACAGAACACTAAAAGCTGTTAGAGAAAAGACACAACTCACCTATCAAGGAAAGCCCATTAGAATCACAGCAGAGTTTTCAGCACAAACCTTTAAGTCAAGATGAGCTTGGAGTGAGATATTTCAAGCCCTGAAGGAAAAACACTTTCAATCCAGACTGATGTATACAGCAAAACTTTCATTCAAATTTAATGGAGAAACAAGTTACTTCCTTCAAGATACTTCCTTGAGTTGTTCTGATACTTCAGAACAACTGAAGAAATTCATGTCCACCAAATCAACCCTAGAAAGAGTGTTGAAAGACATATTAGACAGAGATAAAAATGACCACAATACCCAGAACAAGAATGAAAAAAAGCCACCATGTTGGACAAGCAAATAAGGGGGGAAAGCAGAAAGCAAAGTATTGGAGCATAACATGGCAAAATTGAGCCATTATATATCAGTGATAGCCATAAATGTAAATGGCCTCAATTCAACTATCAAAAGAAATAGGTTGACAGAATGAATCAAGAAACAGGATGAGACAATACGCTGTACACAAGAAACACATCTGACCCAAAAGGAAACTCATAGACTAAAAGTCAAAGGATGAAAAATAGTATTGCATGCAACAGGAACCCCAGAAAAAAGCAGGGGTAACTATTCTATTTGCAGACAATGTGAACTTCAAACCTAAAATGATTAAAAGAGACAAAGAAAGTCACTACATACTCATGAGTGGAAAAATTCAAGAGGAAGAAATAACAATTATAAATATGTATGCACCAAACACAGGAGCACCCAACTATATAAGACAGATATTAATGGACATGAAAAACCAAATACACAAGAATACAATTATAATAGGGGACCGTAACAGCCCATTGTCACAAAGAGATAGATCAACTAGAAAAAAAGTCAGTAAAGAAATAAAAGAACTGAATCATACCTGTGAGCAACTGGACATAGTAGGTGTTTACAGAATGTTCCACCCAACCACATCAGAATACACATTCTTCTCAGCTGTGCATGGGACATTCTCCAAAATAGACCATATATGACCCCTTAAAACATTCTTAAATAAATGCAAGGGTATTTAAATTCTCCCATGCATAATATCTGACCATAGCACACTGAAATTAGAAATTAATGTCAAATGAAATTGCAAAACCTGCATAAATACATGGAAATTAAATAACAATGTTTTGAACAACCAGTGGGCTACAGAGGAAATTAAAGAAGAAATAAAGCAATACTCACAATTCAATGAGAATGTGGAAACCACATACTGTAATCTTTTGGATGCAATGAAAGTGGTCTTAAGAGGGAAATATATAGCAACAAATGGTCATATCAAGAAAACCGAATGAGCAAAAATAAACAACCTAATGCTTCATCTCAAGCATCTAGGAAAAGAAGAGTAAGTTAAACCCAAATTGCACAGAAGATAGGAAATAGTAAAGATTAGACCAGAAATCAATGCAATTGAAACTAAAAAAAAAAATGCAAAGAATTAATGAATCCAAAAGCTGGTTTTTTGAGAGAATAAACAAAATTGACAAACCTCTAGCTAACCTTATAAATAAAAACAAAGAAAAAAACTCAAATTCACACAATAAGGACTGAAAGGGGGATATTACTACAGATTCCATAAAAGTTCAAAAGATCATGAATACCTACTTTGAAAATCTCTACTCACATAGAGTGGAAAACACAGAGGAAATAGACTTCTAGAAACATATGAACTACCAAAACTCATCCAAGAAGATATAGCAATTTTGAATAACCCAATATCAGGTATTGAAATTGAAAACATAATTAAAAACTTACCAATAAAGAAAAGCCCAGGTCCTTTTGGATTCATGGCTGAATTCTATAAGAAATTTATTGAAAATTTGGTGGCAATACTCCTTAAACTCTTCAATGAAATTGAAAAGAAATCCTCCCTAAATCATTCCTGGAGGAAAGTATTACTCTCATACCAAAACCAGAGATAGGCCCCACCAAAAAGGAGAACTAAAGGCCAATCTCACTAATGAACATTGATGCAAAGATTCTCAATAAAATAATGGCAAATAGAATGCAGCCAATCATCATGAAGATGTGGGGTTCATTCCAGGAATGCATGGATGGTTTAACATATGCAGATCAATAAATGTAATACACCATATCAACAGAGCCAAAAACAAAAACCACATGGTCATCTCAATAGATGCAGAAAAAGCTTTCGATAAAGCCCATGTTCATGATAAAAACCCTTCAGAAACTCGGAATACGTGGTGTCTATCTCAACCTTATAAAGGCCATCTATGACAAACCAACTGAAAGCTTTCACTTTAAAATCAGGAACAAGACAAGGATGTCCACTATCACCACTCCTATTTAATATAGTTTTGGAAACACTAGCTGGGGCAATCAGACAAGAGAGAGAAATAAAAGGAATAAAGACAGGGAAAAAAAGTTAAAGTATCACTATTTGCAGATGACATTGTACTCTATATAGAAGACCCCAAAAAACTCCATTAAAAGACTGCGAGATAATAAAAAAATTTAGCAGTGTAGCTGGATACAAAGTCAACATGCAAAAATCAATAGCATTCCTGTACACAAACAAGAAACTCACCAAGAGAGAAATTATGGAAATATCGCCCTTCACAATAACATCTAAAAAAATGAAATACTTAGGAATCAACCTAAGAATGTAAAAGACCTATACATTGAAAATTATACTACACTAAAAAAGGGGATTGAATAGGATATTAGAAAAATGGAAGGATATTCCTTGCTCTTGCTCTTGGCTAGGAAGAACCAACATTGTGAAAATGGCCATACTCCCGAAACTGTTATACATATTTAACACAATCCCAATCAAAATACCATTGACACACCTCACAGAACTAGAGAAAATACTCCTAAAATTCATTTGGAAACAGAAGAAACCTAGAATAGCAACGGAAATTCTGGGCAATAAAGGCAAGGCAGGAGGCCTCTCAATTCCTGACTTGAAACTGTACTACAACACCAATAAAATCAGCATGGTACTGGCAAACAAATAGACCTGAGGATCAATAGAACAGATTAGAAGATGCAAATAAAACAAAGACACTCAGCCACCTGGTATTGGACAAATGGGCTAAACATGTTCCCTGGAAGAAGGATAGCCTCTTTAATAAATGGTGTTGGAAAAATTGGCTCTCCACATGCAAAAGACTGAAACTAGATCCATGCCTATCACCATGCACAAAACTAAAGTCTAAGTTGACCAAAGACCTAAACATTAAAACAGAAACACTAAATCTACTGGAAGACAAGGTAAGTAGAAGTCTTGAGACATAAGAGTAGGCAGAGAATTCATGAACAAAATGCAAACTGCTTGGGAAATGCTTCAGAGAATCAACAACTGGGATCTCATATTATTGAAAAGTTTCTGCAGTTCAAAAGAAATCACCAACAGAGTGAAAAGAAAACCCACAGAATGGTAAAGATTTTTAGCCAACAACCCCTCAGACTAAGGACTTATATCAAGAACATATAAAGAATTGAAAAACATCAAGCTGCCCAAATTCAAAGACCCTCTCCAAAAATGGGCATCTGAGATGAACACACAGTTCTCATATGAAGATATACAAATGGCAAATAAATACCTGAAGAAATGTTCATCATCACTGGTCAGTTGAGAAATGCAAATTAAAACAACATTGAGATTTCATCTCACTGCAGAAAGAATACTGCCATCAAGAAATCAACTGATAACAAATGCTGGCAAGTCTGTGAGAAAAAGGAACACTGCTCCACTGTTGGTGGGAGTGTAGACTGGTATAACCACTATGGAAATCAGTATGGAGAATTCTGAGATGACTAGGATTGGAAGCTTTCAGTTTTCCCAGAAAAACTGAAAAGGTCATATCACAGTGATATATGTGTACCCATATTCATAGCAGCACAATTTGTAATAGCTAAACCTTGGAAACAACCAAGATTCCCATCAGCTGCAGAATGGATGAAAAAGATGTGGTATTTTTATACAATGGAGTATTACTCAGCTATAAAAAAGGATGATCTTGAGACCTTCATAGGTAAATGGAGACAACTTGAGACTGTCCTCATTAGTGAAATAAATATCATATTTATAAATATCACATTGTGTCTCTAGTGTAAAAAGTAACAAGAAATGTAGAAGTAACAAAACCCAAAATGTGTAATTGCTATTGTAAAACTGAGAGGAAAAGAAAGTGCCCTAAAGGATATAACTGCATGTATGTTTAAGAGTGTAAGATAGATGACCATATTACTAAGTTTTTGTTAGATTGTTGGGCAGAACTGTTTGCAGTCTCACTGTTTGAATGCCTACTTTGTATGCTTTAATTTTGTAACTTAAACAACTATTTCCAAGGTGACAGTATGCAATTTATCAAGTAGTGATTTCTTAGTATTTTCTTTTTTTCTTTTCTTTTTTTCCTTTGGAGTTCTGTATTGTTGCTACCCTTTTTCTGTTTTGTTTTATTTTCTCTTTAAATAAAATTTTAAAAGATTCAAAGAAAAAGAAAGAAAACACAGTAACAGTCCCCCGATGATGAAAGGATTCAGTGAAATTCAGAGATGGAACTTTTTGAGGCAACCTTTCCCTGTGTGTCCACCCTATTAAAACCAAACATCATGGAAAGAGAGATGAAATTTTCTAGGCTTAACAAAAGATAAAATTAGATCTTGATTATTTTCCTTTTCATTTGGCTGTGAGTCACTGAATTCAAGAGATTTAGTGGAAGATGACAAATATAACTCAACAACCCATAAACGTAATGCAAAACTCAAGTTGTGATAACTTTGTGTTTCAAATACTCTACTTAAAATTTCTAATTAACAGGGAAAGGTCTGAAGGAAGTTATGGCCAGAATACTGTGTTGACATACTCTGTGAATTAGGGGCTGGATCATATTAACACAATGTAACTACCATTAATATAACCCATTAGTGTTCACCAACATAAAGGGAGAATTCAAAACCCCAAGAAGTATAATAAATGGCAATCACTGTAGAGTGGGCAATGTTTTAAATAAACAACCAGTGTTTTCATCTTTAGACCATGAGAAAGAATAACAAAGGTTGTAATACAGAAAAATAATTTCTACTGTGTAGACCTCAGATTCCAAGAATTACCAGAATGTATGATTTATGAGATTCCATGAAGTACCAAAATTTAGTCACAATTAAATAGTTGTTACTTATAGCAGGCAGGTGATTGCTTAAGCAGCTTTAAAAATTCTTGATGTACTGGTTATTTCAACTAGACGGGATTTTCTCCCTTTCTTATGTTAAAATTCAGCAGTAACCTTTCTGTGCATAACAGAGAGCCACTGTTATCTTCAACTGTAACTTCCGTGCTGGAGTCCAAGCAAGGTGTGGTACTCATTTTATTATTATCTGCAGCCAGGAAAAAGGAATGACAGAAATTGATAAATTCATGCTTATTTACATTAATGAAAAGAGCTTATACTACTTGTGTTCTTTTTTCTTGGTACTAGGGATGAACTCATGACCTGGCACCTGCCAGGCAGACACTTACACCACTGAGCTAAATCCCCAGCCCATTTATGTCCATTTCTATTGATAAGAACTTAATAAAAAATCAATACTAAACCATATGAGAAATTTATAATGTACTATTTAGTTTGGGGAAAGATGCAACCAGTTATATCTCTTACTCTGGTACAATGAAACATTGGATAATGGTGGACAAAATCAAGCATAGCAGTCTACCTTAAAGAAAATATGTTGGATATTTCATTCATATTTAGACACTCCAAATTACACATGAAATAAAATCCCCCCCACACACAAACTGTATTAGCTGGGTAAGACCAATTCTTTGATTATGTATAACATTAGAGACTAATACTCATTTTATTTTATATGTTAAAACCAATGTCAGAATTAATTATTTTATTGCTTAAGTTGTTCTAAGCATGAATGAGTTCCTTATATGAGAATGATTCTGATGCTCTATCAACAGGTGCCTTTTTTTATGTAGCATTTTTATACTTTCTGGCCAACATGTTTGAAGTTCACATTTGCTCTGCTCTAACCCTAGAATCATCTCTATCTTAAGAATTAGAGATTACTGAAAGTGCTTAAAAACCAAGAACTGCTAAGTGAAATAATTCACATACACAGCTCAAGTATCTCATGGTTTGTCTCTTATGAGTAACACAAAGAACAAAGTAGAAGAGATAAATATGAAATAAGAAGTTCAAATGCTTTGCTATATTACAAATTCAGTTGTTTTAAAAATATTTCTATATGTATGCTAATTAATTTCATTTATACTATTAACTTTTCTTTGTTGAAAGATCTCTTTTATTACAGGTTTCTTGTGTGAAAGGGATCTTTTTAGCTTATATCTTGTACTTCGAGTAACCATTTTAAAGGTATATAGTATAACAACTAATGTTACCTCATTATTTTATTGTAAAATTTTAATTTTTTCATAAAAATAAAAAAATAAATGACAAAATCTGGGCACTTTGCTCCTTATTTCTGGGGTGCCATTGTTTGGTATATATAGTCAGAAAATATGTATACAAATATCAATCATTGCATAAGCACACATTCATGTATGTATTTATCCAACTATTTATGTACTTATGTGTTCTAAGAAACAAATACAAATTGGATTCTAGCATTTTTAAGCAGTAACCAGTCAAGGCACTGTTCAACAAATAATTTCTTTTCTTATCCATGTGCACCAGTGTATTTATTTGTTTTATTTTTAATTTAGTTAGGTAAATTTCTAGTGTTGATTTTTATTGGTTTCCCCAACATCCTAGGTGGTTCTATTTATTTATTTGTTGGGGGAAAAGAGTAGGATTAATATGAAGCATTGCTATACAAAAAGGATCTGGGGGATACAAAAGAACATACTCAGAAAAAAACCACTTTTTATTCATCCCTGCCACTTTGATTCTATGCTACCTTATTTTCCCCTTTTTCAGAAAGCTTTAAATAGAATCTAATTCTATATACAAAGCATGGTATTCTTTAACTTCATGCCAAGATTATTTTAAAGATTAAGATGCTATATATTTTTAAGTAAACAATTCCAAACAAATGTAGCTTGTTGCTGTTTTGCTTTTCTCACATTATAGACATTTTCTGATATATCTACCTTATCTTTCTATTTCCTGATGTAAAATACTGGCATTATTTATATTTTCCTTTTTATTTAACATGTATGTCTTCTGCTTATATTGTCTAATGTTTTTCAAGATGCTGAGGCATATTAAAATACTGAATCTTGAGTTTCTGTTATTGTGTAACTGTTTGAGAACTAAGTAGTTCCATTTCAGATGGAACAAAATTTTAGGCAAAATAAAAATAAGTGTAAAGGTCAAAGGCAGACACCATTTTGCTTTATCTTCCTTTTGTACAATTTTAGTGACCTGCAATATTTAACTCCCATTTTGTGACTGTAGTATGATTTTTTAATTAACTTAATTCAGAGTTTGAGAAACAGAGATTAAATATAATGGGATATTCTATAAAAGGTAATAAATGCTTACTTTTTATTTTAAGAAAATTTACATATTTATATACATTTTATAATACATAGTATATAGTGAGAAAGAGATGGAAAAGTAGACTGGGAGATCTCGTACATTTGTTTACCTCAAATTTCCCACCTACAGTTTGCCTCTTTTTTCAAAGGAGAATGTGAAAGAATCAGAATATTATGTAGATCTGATTTAGTCAAATAATCTGGAACCGGTTGAAAAGAAGCTTGAAGTTTTAGTGTGAATATGTTCCACTTACTCCACTAAACATATCTAAAGTAGAAATTTGTTGTTATTATTTTTACCTGACATTCAAATTTACTGCTATACTGTCTTTTAGTGTAGCCATATTGTGACAAACCTAAAATGTAATTTAGAAAATAAGGTAGCATTTTGTACATACCTGAGAACATGAAATATCTACAAAAACAGGTTCCATAAAATTGTAGCTGACATATATATGGAAGTTCAACTATACTTCATTGCTGTAACTCATATTAATAACATATATTAATGTTTCAGCATAACGTGATAAAGCCCAATATGAACCAAGTCATATAGGGTTTAACTGAGTGAGCTTTTTCTTCATTGACTAATCAAATATTTCAATAGGGTTAAGCACATAGGATAATTTACAAGGGATTAGCTTTCGTAATAAGCTTCAGAGGAATCCACTCAACACACATCAGTGTCCAAGCCAAATAGAACATAAGTAAAATATAGCACGCTTGCTATTTATACACAGTTTCAAGACATGTGTCCCAGTTGCCTAAGTCATACAGACACAAAAATGTCTCACTTACTCAGAATTACAGAATCTCCGTGGCTCCTTGCTTCTTCATGTGATGTTGTCATTATCAACAAAAGAGCATGGCATAAAAAAATAACTTGTATCTGCATGCAACTAAAATTTTGAGTTCATTATTCTCCTGACAATATTAGACAACACAACATTTAAATTCTCTCCTCAAAACTGTTAGCCTCTGAGTCTGGCAGTTTATATTTGTTAGTTATTGTCTTTCCACCTAATTACTGAAGTTAACACAGATATTTAAACTCATAACACTATGCAGGACTTGTGATTATTCAGATATCATACTCATTCCTTTCTACTCAAAATCTTCTCTAATCTTGCTAATCACTTTCCACTCTGCCACAAGGATTCAGTGCATAAAAATACAAAGGCTCTCCCCTAGTAGCTGGGGATAATATGCTCACATTACATACACCTATCAGTTAATTTTCCTGCTATAGAGGAAAAAATAGATTACTAAAATATTGCATAAATAACCTAATGTATATGCTGAGAAATTTTAAAAAATTAAATAAGCTAGGGAAAGATTTTAGGCAATAACAAATGTCTTAATAGGAAACTGATAATAGGCATCTTTCCCTAAACTATAGATCCTTCAAGTTTTTCCCCTATAGAGACAAGAAAATACATCGTCATGGGATAGATTCTTAAACTTTGTGGTTATGCTTTACAAGAAAAGAATATCCTTAACTTACTCTCAGTGGTCGGGCAGATAAAGCTAAAATCTTTTATCTGACATTACAAGAGTTCAAAGTTTGGTCTAAATGTCAGCAATATACAAAGGATTTCTCTGAGGATGGGATTAGGAATAAAATACAACCTGAAACTAACTGTTAACCTCAAATTGTATGTTCTATGCAGCAGGAATACAACAAGGAGATAACAATTTTAAAATAGCACACTAATTGATAACTTACTAATAAAAGTCATCCACAAAGAGTAATTACATCTGTGTACAATACCCAGAATGTTTAACCCTCTGCTTGTAGTGCAATATTTAACCAAAACCCCCAAGAGGCACTGCCTCACCATGGATGAGGGGCACCTACAGGTAGGTAGTTATAGCATTAAATTGGTACCGTAGACAAAGACTAGCATTAGGAATGGAGTGTCAGAAATTTTACTATATTTTGAAGTTAAGTTCCAAGTGTGTAGTTTTATCTCAGTGTCACAGTCAAATGAGGACAGACAAATTTTAGAACTAAATGACTAAACTTGGAGTGAAGAACTCTTAATTTTTATGCTGACCCATGTAATCATGGGTATAGAAAAGAAAACATATTGACTGAAACATGATTATTATGATGGTTATGTGGCCTATCAACTTTAATGACTTGGGAGACACTTACAAGATAAGTAAAATTACACTTTTGGTTGTATCTGGGTAGGTGAGGGAGGTGTGACCATGGCACTATATGTGGCCCTTCGTTCCTTCCTGTCTGGTGCTGTTCCTTGCTCTGCTTCCAGGCCACTATGAATTGAATAGCCTTGCCTTGCCATAAACCTACACAGTGATGTTTCTGTCTCAGAGCCAGTAGACTACAAAGTAAATCCTCTAAAACCATGAGTCAAATATACATTTGGTACTTATTTGTAGGTGTCACATATTTGGTTTCAGCAATGAGAAAACTGATAAATATCTATATTGAGAAATAACATACACTTTTCCATATCTCTTTTGAAACTTAAGGTTAACACTCTTTGCTTTCTTTCCTTTTCACTTACTGTGAAATCATATTATAAAACATAACATATGAAAATGAATGCATGCTATGTTTACAAACTCCTTTAGAAGTACTCTGACCTTGTGCAGTACAATATTTAATCGTGAAGGAAAAAGGCTCCATAATTTCACAGGCTTTGAAATAGGTACTTAGTGAAGATTATTTAGTTCTATAATACATTTTTAGGCATTATGAATTTCATAGGGCCTGATTAGTTTATTCTATTTGGTCATAGTAAATGTACATTTTAGTCAAGTTATATCGATCCTTGTCTTTCTTTCATTTTTCCATTCAAAGACAATTATTGATGATCTACATTTTTTAAGAGCTTTCTATCCAACTTATTGAAAATGCAAATATGAAAAGAGGAGTCCTTCCCCTTCTGAGCTTAGATTCTAGAGACTGTTTAATGATGCAGAGAAATGAAACAGAAAAATTCAACATCAATTTTTGAGTATATTAACATAAAATGCCCTTATGACATACTTTTTGCCCTTTTTACCAAGGAAGGACACTTATTTTGTTCACCCACAGAAAATTATCATGTCTTTACCAGCCATGTGGGCTACAAGCAGGAAATGAAATAATACATCCTTTTAAGAAAAGGTCAAATTTTTACCATGCTATTATTGCTTGATACGAGAATTATCCAGTGTGTTTTCTGAAATGAGAGAGAGGGACATAAGATTGACATGCACCAAATGATAATAAGACACAGTGGATCTTCTGATTAAACAAAAGATAATGCCAGTCTGACACCATTATGCCTTTTATATTTTATTAATCCTTGTTAATCTCCTTTTATGGAAAACAAAGCAGGCTGATATTAAATCTTTTGTTAAGCCAAAGCACTCAGTTCAAATTTTAAAACCTAGCCCCATTTTATTTTATGTTTATTGTTAGCTCCCATTTATAATAGCTTACACTGTTTTTAAAATAATAATATGTTTTTAAAATATTTATGTTAAAAAGTGAACTGATTTAATAAAAAATAACTTCTCTAAGGAAATGCTTGGAAATATTTACAATTTCAAAGGTGGTATGAAAAAGACTGAAATTTGAGAAACACCTTTTAAAGTCAGGAAATAAAATGGATTACATGCCAAGAAACATTCAGGTAATATCAGAACTAGAGTTTAGAACACCCTTAGCTTCAAGGAATTCTTCATATTGCTGTAAAAAGTACACAAAAAAAGAACGCCAGAAGAAATATTTTTACCCCGCTTCCTCATCCTCCAGAGCTCATAGTATTTACTCAAGAAGCAAACTCGTAGTTTTCAGTTTCTTAATTTAATATCCAATTCTGACTTAGTGCTCATGTCAACCTACAAGAGTCTGTGGTCTTTTCACATTTCACTGGTTGTCTTATCTTTCACTTCTGACCTGGCACCAGTACACTCTTACTTGCTGTTGACATCTAGCTTACCACGATGGTTCTACTGTGTGCTTCCAAACCTAATACAGGCCTGGCAGTTCCAAGCATGCTCCTTTCTCCCATATATAGCTCTACCTATATGAACCTGCAATCCAAAGAGAAATATCAAATTTTTGTGTTAAAATTATACTGACATGAGTTTGCTCTGATACTTAACTAGTAAAGAATTATTTAAAACCACTTATTTAATGATTTTTGATAATTAATATTCCTTTTCTATAAGAAATTACAAAATTATATAATCTTAAAACTCCATAGAATGTGGTCATTACTGGCTTTAATTATAAAAATGATTCAGTAGGGTACTAAAGAGACATGTTTGAAGAAATGTTGGATACAATTAGAAGTGGCAAAGCATTAAGAATCAGTTCCCTTA
>PVJX010017345.1:0-38514 GCA_004027295.1 Dolichotis patagonum
GGGTTCGATCCCTGGTCCAAAAAAAAAAAAAAATTGCTTACTTCAACTCAATCAACCTAGATTTCCACAGATTAAAGACATTAACAGCCATAGTGTTAGTTAGCAATGTATTGTCTCTTAGCAAGTAAACCATTCTTTCCTGCGTGGTGACTCTGGAGCTGGACTCTGCAAGTATTTCTCTTTGCTGCTGCCATGTAGCTAAACAAGAATCCTCAGCAGAGGATGCTGCAGGAATATTCTGTAGGAAGAAGACTGTCTTTCTGTTTCTCCTTTGTTCCCCTTTTCTGATCAATATGCCAGGCACCCAGTAAGTTAGATGGATATCATGGATTCTGTCAGCATCTCAGCTGGTTTTCTAAGGGGTCAAGTGCAGTTCCATCAGGTGACCTTCAGAAAAATTCTACTAGAGACGCAGCTAGTTTTCCAGGACGTTCACTGTCAACTCAGTGGCACAATTCCCAGCAATCACACCAGCACCATAGCCGGATGCCAAGCCAGCCTGGCACTAACCCTAGAAACAACTTACCAGTAGCTTTCAGCACCTCAGAAGGTAGCTTCCGGAAAGGGGGTCCAAACATCAGCGGGCAGCTTCTGCAAACCAGCGCCAGCCTGGGAGACCTCTGCATATCACTCAACTCCGGAGCAAGCTACAGCTACTCCTCCACTACCCTGTGCCTGTCGTCTTGGGAAAAGGCGGGATGTTCTCTTTTTCCTATTTTTCCTTCTTTGGGTATACAGTATCAACCCCAAGTGCAATTTTGGCTGCTTGTATCTTCTTTTCCTATTTGTTTAAGAATTACTTTAGCGAGAGTTAATTAATATTCTTTATACAAAAGTTTGTATTTCATCTGTGATTTCTGTTTCTTGATTTGACTTCAACTGATTCAACTTGCAATTTAAAAAAAAACAATAAAAGTAACTTTGTCAGCAATGTGCTATGTTTTGCTCATGTTAAAAAAAATACCAGAAAGATGTTTTTCAGAAGCGTTTCTAACAAATTTGCTGAGCAGTAGTGAACTTTTTATGCTAAAATTCTGCCTCAAGCATTTGTGTAAATTTAAGGGAAGGAAAGCTATAAAAATTCAGTCTGGTAAAAAGACAAAAAGAAGGTACAACTTTTATTTTCACTTTGAAGACAGTAGTGATATAATTCATACTAATGTATTTCCTCCAAAAAAGACAATTTTAAAGTAATTAAGAGTGATGCTTCTCTTGCTAAAATGATCTTTACCAGGGAGATATTGAAAGCAAGAATCAGATCAATTTCAGACTATAAGTAAGGTGCTTATTTTTGAGACACTTTAAAATCTTAATTCATTATTCCGGATGCTAGCTCCGAGCTAGAGCTGGCTTTTTTCCCTGAAATTTATTAGGGATGGGACACAATGTCTGGCTCCCTCCAGGCACTCTGTAAATTTATGTGAACTGCATGCTTGATGTATTTCTATTATCTATTGGTTCGTTTAGTACCTGACATCTGAACTACAGGTACAAGTATTCCGCTTGTCATGATCGTGACAGTTTTATCCTACCACAAGTGGGAATAGAAACAGAAAAGCCACTTGATAGTCTGGGGCAGTGTTTGCTTCCAGTTGTGTCCTCAAAATCTGTACTTTCCAATTCCTCTCACTTTCTTTCTCCCCTGTGGCTAGAAGGTGCCTGGCGAAAGAGTTGTGCTGCAATTAACATCTGAGAAATAATGAGAAAGGTGATCCGGTTCTCGCTATGCCTGTGGTACTGCACATATTCTCTGATTTTACCCTCTCTTCCTGCAGGGTAAAGATCATTCCCACCACTGTATAGATGAAAGAAATAAGGCTCAGTGACCTTATATAACTTACAAAAAGCCACTCTCCAAATTAATAACAGACCCAGCAAGTAACAGTGGCCTTTCTGACTAAAAATCTAATAACCTTTTCCATTATGCTATACTGACTCGATTTGAACCACAGAAACTGGAATCCAATTTTTTTTCACGAGTTTGTCCAACTCTGTTGCTTACCTGACAAAGAAAGACTGTCTAAAATACTCCTGATCGGTGGCTCTGATTGAGCTTTCTAAAGATGAATAAAACCATTGTTTTGTAAGATGTGTTCAACTTTTATGCATTTGAAAGTATCAGGAAGTTCTGGTATCTATCATACTCTCGCCTCTTACTGACTTTCATGCATTGGTTGTCAGTGACTCCTAGAGGCATCCAAAACAATGTGATCTATCTTCCACACAGGGCCTTAATCAGCAGCGAGGATAATATTTTCATGAAGAAATGCTTATTTATGAGAAACACTAAGATGGCAAGAAGACTTTATTCAAGGGAGTTTCTATGAGCAGATTTTATGGAAGGAGACAAAGAAAAGGCAAAACTCCGACTACAGCAAAGAAAAAATTTGTAGTTGCCAAAGTAGGGTCAGGGTCGGTGAACTGCAAATTAGCAAAAGGAAATATTAGAGGTCAGAGACGATTCTTACTAAAATGATCTAACAAGATCCTTGCTGCAGGCGGCATAGTGTGATTAATTGTCTCCTGGAGGTTATCACCTAGGGGAGAGTGGAGCCTAAGGAAACTGACCAGGTATGCAAAGAGATCTTATATTGAGGTGTAGGTTTATGGTTAAATTGATTTTGCTGCATTTTTTGCTAAAATACAACAATGCAGAGATAACAATAAAAGTCCAAAATTCAAGGTCTTCGTGAAAAGGAGTCCAGCTAGGTATTGATTGATAGACAGATCTTGTCAATTTCTTTTTTTTTTTTATTGGTACCAGGAATCCAACTCACAACTGTGTGCTTGCAAGTTAGGTGCTTATGCCACTGAGCTAAATCCCCAGCCCTGATCTTGTCAATTTCTGTGCCTAGCATATTCCTTTCCAATTTATTTAGAGTAGACTCACATTCTCAATATTTAATCTGAGTTGTCATTGCTAATAGGATATATGCAAGCCTTTTAATCGTTATCACTTATCTAGAAATTTTGCACATTTATACATTCCAGTATGTTCTGCAAAGAAAATAGAGGATAAATATTAATTTAATGGAAAACTTCATCACAAATGGTTTTTATTTTTTTCAATCTGGACTCATGAAGATGACCTTGCTTCTTATTGACTGTGCTTCTGCAAAGAACTAAAGGATCTGAGATAACAGAAGTCACATTAGAATTTTGCCAGAAGACCATTTGGCAGAGGTTGGGGGTCTGACAAGAAAGAATAGGGACAGTCAGTGCATGGTAGAGAAAAAGAACTCTTCAAGAGACTCCACCCTGATGTCAGAAATAGATAATAATTATCATTCTAGAAATAAGAATTGAGAGCATGCTTGAACCCTCAAGATCCAAGCAAGTGTCAACCTTTAGGAATCAGACTGAGAGAGCAGAGATACAGGGCCTAATATACAGAGGTTGGGGAAGGTGGAAAGAATTCAACACTACATCCAAATGCACTGAGCTAGAACGAGAGCTAATGTTGGCTAAGAGATTTGGAATATTGGGAAGTCTGGCTTTTCATAGCAATAGATTAAGGCTCTATTTCTAGCAAGATAGTGGAGGGTTAACATGTTTGATAAGTTTGAATGTCTCACGTCCAAGCAGAACTCTAGATACTAAGAATCTAACTGGTAGAAAGTAAAACCCTCTTTTAATGAGCAAACAATTCTAATGAAGTTACACCTAGAACAGAGAAAACTCTTATGTTGAATTATCAAGGGTTGAGAGAGTTAACTCAGTGATAGAACACTTGTATAACATCACAAAAAAACCAAAAGAATGAAGAAAGTAGAGAGGGAATGAAGAAAGAGAGGAAGGAAGGAAAGAAGGAAGGAAGGAAGGAAGGAAGGAAGGAAGGAAGGAAGGAAGGAAGGAAGGAAGAAGAGGAAGGAAAAGAAGGAAAGGAAGGAAAGAAGTAAAGAAAGAAAAATAATGGAAAGAAGGGAGAAAAAAGGGAGGGAGGGATGAAAGAAGAGAGAGGAACTCTATATGATGCACACAGAACTGTGAGTAAACAGGTCACACTTGGGACTAACTGTATGACATAAAAGTGAGCAGCCTGATGTTAAGTCGTCTTGAGGGAGATCATAGATATTACACAGACTCTACTCCACAAACTTCAGTCCGTAGTTTATTCTAAGTAAAAGCTATCAGATTAAACTGAGGACTGCTTTCCACAACCACAAGCAATACGGTTTCCAATCTGATGGAGCGGTATTTATAAACTAGGAAGGAATGGTTTCACTAATGAGCATCAGAAAATGACTGCCAAGGGTTTACCTACGTCTTTACTTCTTCAAACTCCATTCCCAGAAGCCCCGGTTTTCCCCCAAATGATAGATAATAGATGACAGACTATTAGAGGGTTCTTGCTTTACTATGGCTATTTTGTTTTCCAACAGGGTTCTACACCCTATGACTCCAGGGATGTTCTGACCAAATGTTCCTGCTGTTTCTATGGCTTAAATTTCAATCTCTCTCTCTCTCTCTCTCTCTCTCTCTCTCTCTCTCTCTCTCTCTCTCTCTCTCTCTCTCCTCTGTCTCTTTCTCTTTCCCATAGTAGCTAGAAGAATTTTATAGTGTTTCTTAAGTCTTACCTTTATAATTAAAATCAGACTCAGGAAACTGTTGAGTTCCATGTCAGTGTTCTTTATTCTCCCTTGAAATATGAACTCATCACACTTTGATCTCTCATTTCAATTACTTCTTTATCTTTTTGGGCTTCTGTTGTTGCCAAATCAGCACCTAGGATGAAATACTATCTCCTGACAGTTTACTTACTTCCCTCAAAATAAATACACTGATATGTTCATCTGGGCTCTATTGACATCCACAAGGGTAAAATGGACTAAAAAATCAAGAAACAAAAATTAGGAAGTAACAAAGTTTTGACAGCTGTTTAAAATCAATCATTTACAGTCTCTGCACTGGGGTTTCTCTCCCTGTCTTAGTCACTCTTCTCGCTGCTGAGACAAAATACTCACATTCCAAAGTTAAAGGAGAAAAGATTCATTTAGGTCACAGTTCATAGAGATTTCAGTCCATAATCAGTTGGCTCCAAGGTAGCGTAGCACATGGCAGAGGGGCAACAGTTCATGGCAACAGAAGACAGCAAAAGCAACAAGGAGCAGAGAGAGACGAGCCTTTTTCAGTCCCCCGTGCTGTATGCAGTCTTCCCACCCTAGGGGCAGTATAGCACTCACACCCCCAATCCCAGAATTGGACCATGAATTAGTCACACATTCTAGATGCAGCCTACTCCAAAAATGCCCCACACACCGTGAGTACATAAGACTGTGTGAGGACATCGGGACGCAAACCACAACAACCCCTGTCTCAGATAGTAAATGGGAGCCCGTGAGTATTGAACGCTATGATTTTACTCTTCTGACCCTAAATCTCACATATTGCCATTCATTCTCTTCCTTGCCCTACCTCGTCCTCTTCTTTAATATCTATCCATGGCCCACATTTTATTCTACGTAAGTTCTGTGAACTGCTTACTTATTCTCATAATGCTTCTGTGACTGAATGACTTCTACTCCCAAATCCCCAGTCTAATTTAGTCTTCGAAGCTGCAGTGTCCAGATAGCTACCAGACGCCGTAGTTCTAATATTACATGGACAAGTCAAATTAGGTTTAAGCTTATCTGAGCTTTTGGTGCTTTGAATGTCTGAATGATACTATCCACAAGTAACTCAAGAAAAACTTAGGGGTGTCACCCTTCCAGTCTTCCTTTTCCTGTAATTCTGTCACTGTTCCCATTCCAGTTGCACTGAAGTTCAGCTCATCTACCCCTTCTCTTCAATACCACCTGCACTGCTCACCACTTCTCTACATTATCATAATTGTTCTCTGAATCAAGCTTTTCTTCATGTTCATTCATTCTCTCTACACTAAGCAGACAGATTTGTCTTCCGCTACATCTGATATTCTCATTTAATTGCAAAAATCATTTTCATTGACTCTCATTTGGTTTTAAGATAAAATCTGGACACTGGAGCCTGATTCACAATTGATAATTCTGTGTATCATTTCTCCTTTCTCCTTTTGCCCCAGCTATGATGATTAATTTTACATGCACATTTAAGTGGGTCATTGAGAGGATCAAGGAATTTGCTTAACCGTTATTTTGGGTTTGTCTCTCAGACTGTTTCTAGATGAGGTTGACATTTTGATTAGTAGACTAAATGATGAGTGCCACTCTCCAGTGGGGGACAGACTCCTTTCATCTGAATAGGATACAAGCTGTGGAGACCTATGTGATGTTCAGTGAGACTCTGTCTGTTTCTGAGTTAGACTTGCACTGGAGTGATGTCAATGTCTGTCTTGAGTCTCAGTTCGCAGACACTCAACTTCTCAGCCTCCATAACTGAAGGAACCCATTCTTTATAACTATCTGTCTATGTCTCCTATTGGTTCTCTTTCTCTGGAAAAACCTTGATGAAATACTCTGTCCAAACTTCAGTTAAACTAAACTGTTTCTACTTTCCTCGAAATACATTATTCTAATATTCTTATGAGCTTGAAATGTTTCTTAGTTGTTTAGGAGAACCTTTCAACTTTAATACACTGACATATACACAGTAGTATCTCTTATTTTTCTAACATTCTACTTACCAGCCCTATACACACATTCTTCTGAAAAACTCCACCTTCACTTATTTTAATTTGCTCCCATGTTTTATCATTTTCTTTTGAATTTAGCATATTTTAAGACCAAGGACCAGGTTGAATATCACATAATTTACACTTTCCTCAACAAATATGATGCTATTGGTGATGATGTTTACAATGAAAGTAAGTCATTTACTGAGTGAGTGTTCACCATCTGTTAAGTATTATTACCCAAGTAATTAAAAATTATTACTTTAAGAACATTCTCTTTGGATATGAAAAATAAGATTTCAAACTTCTAACGTCTTGCTAAATCTTATGCAGCTAAGTAATTATAACTGAATCCTACATTTACTCTTGTATTTAATTTTCTTGTGAATCATTTTATATGCTATCACTTTCACAAATACTAAAGTGGCTCCTCCTAAGTGGGTTTTCATCCATATGGTAACTCTTACCATCTCTCATGTATACTGTATTTCAAATTAAATAAGCATGTGTAAACAATGACTTACTTTTTCAAGAGCAAGTTACAAGTTCCGTGTACAGATGTACATTGCAGGTCAACCTAGACAGTTTGGGGTGATTGAGCAATTGCACAGTAGGGACTGTTTTCGTGAAAAGAGGCTTGAACAAGGGAGGAATCTTGTTCTAATTTTCTTGAAACACCATTTCCTATATGACTTCCATACAATTCTGTCAATGTTGAGCATTGGAGAAAGACTTGAAAGCATAAACAGGGAGAAACAAATCATTATTCTGGATGGTACCTACAAGCTGACTGCAGCCTGCATTTCCAGGGATTTTTCTGAAAATCCTCTACTTTTTGTTTCATATGATACCAATGTTCTCTATGGTGACTTCACTCATCTCTGCATCTGTAGCCCTTTCAAATATTGCACAGATCTCTGATTTTCTGTTTTAAATGTTTCTCTACCCATAATATGTAGCATACAACCTATATTGTCAACAAATCTTGATTAATTTATGTTGCATCAATGATCTATATGTTCTTCCTACCTCATTTTATCAGACAAATAAAACTTTTGGTAAAATTGTACAAATAAAAACTAATGATTTAGTTTCAAGTGATCTTGTGAGTAAGTGGAAAAGATACCCTAGTATTCAATTCTAAAGTCAAGAGTTTAGCAGCATTTTTTTCATTCTACTCTGATCTATCCCAGTATAAAACTAGTTATGTCCCACAGAAACTTTACCATATGCATATTTGATGCTATGTTAGTCAATAGAACACTCTTTAGAATAAATGTGATTCCCTCCTCCAAATTGTTCTGTATAGAAAAATGAGATAAATGGATTGTTGCAGAAACTGTTTACCGCATAGCTTCATCACTCTTTTTTGTCCTCCTCTCTGTACTTGTGAGCATTTCTCTTGTATTTATTATTTATTCGTCTACCAGCCTATTTCCCCTATTAGCTGACAAGATGTTTAGAGTGGTTTTTCATTATTCACCTTCAGGTTGCCAGTCCAAACAAGCATCTGGTATATGGCTCAGGGTGCTTCAGTGATTGCCAACTTGGACTAAATTAGTTCCTGAAAGTCAAAAATACAGGCAAAGAGGCAGAAGGGACCCAGATTGTACTTGGTCTTCTGCTTGGCTATCCAGACTACTGGGAATCTTACAGGAATCATGGAAGTCAGGAAAACCATCTGGCTCAAGATGCACCCTTCACGACTTCAGATTGTTTTAAGTATCCCAACAAGAAGGCTCCCTGAAGTACCTTATTTGAAAATATGTAATAGGTCACACACATAAAAATGATGAAGAACTTAATAGTCAATTGTCCTAGTGCATTTCATGGACATGATGCATTATGAATGGGTTAAGTGCATCAAGAAACATGAAGCAATGAAGGATGTTCTGTTTAATCTTTTATAGCTATCCTTAGGTAGAAAAATTATTATAAGACATGCAAAGGAGATGTCTTTGCTGAACTACAAGCAGTTAGCTAATAAATACTTAATTAGCATTAAATAAAATTTTTAAAATTCCTGAGTACAATATGCTTACTGAGTTGTTGTCATATCATAGATAATATAAATTCTAGTGGATAAAAATATATAAAGTGCTAGAAAATGAAGCATGTGTTACATTTCTCTAATTTCATTAGGACATTTATTATAAAATGCAGAGATTTATAAAGTCTCTTATTATGTCAGTGAATTCATAATTTTGAAGGTATTTTCAGATAATAACTGTTCCTAAAGTACTGGAAACAATATGACGAATAAAAGTAGACCAGAAATCAAGTTCAGAGTTCAGGGTAGTACTTTCTGTTTCATCAAATACTTTTGATATCCTACTAGGCAGGATAATTTTGAGAGCAATGAAATCATCTGTATAAAAATTATGTTTAGTAAATACACCTGCCCATATTACAAGGATGATTTGAAAAAACATGGGTCTGAAAGTGTTTTTAAATTGTGGAATAGCATGCAAATACAGAGCACTAAGCACAATAAGTAAAAAAGCTGAGCTCAGCCACTTACTTTGTTTTTCAGTACTGAAAATTGAACCCAAGGTATTTACACTGCACTACATACCCAGACCTTCTCATTTTTTATTTTTTAAATTTTGAACCAGGTTCTGGTTAAGTTCTTAGATTTTCCAGGCTGAGCTCAAACTTGGGATCCTCCTGCCTCAGCTTCCCAGAATTCTGGGATCACAGACATACATCAGCATTCTTCACTTCTGCCACCTTTTAAATAATCTTTTTGGAAAATTTTAAATATTTCAATGAGGATTAAGCAATTCATAGTTTTGATATTCAAATTTCAATGGATATTCAATAACTGGCAATTATGGTAACATCCTCAAAAACAAAAGTTCTCAGGAAAATAATGAATTATTTACATAATAAAAAGAAGCCTACCCATGAAAAAATGCAGTGAAATATATTTTTTGCCTATTAACAAAATCCAAATAAAAGATCAAAAATTATATGAATAATAAATGCATTTGGGGTGTCTAACCATTTATTCAAGTTGAAAATTGTGACATATGGAAATTATCCGAAGTTATAAATTCTAAGCTATTTCTTTAAAGGGAAATATATATTATTTGTACATCATTAATCACATAAAATCTTTCTGAGCTATAGAAAAGAGACTCTGAAAAGGAGCAAAACACACACGCTACTGGAAAGATGTCATTTAGATATCTTTTTAACAGACCTTACGTGTTAAAGAATGTATTAAGACTAAAATAGAAAGACATTATTATTTCTGTTACGTGAATGACCTTCAATTCACATGTAGCTTGCTTCTTTACAATTCAAGATGCTTGATCTATATAAATGTCACATTAATATGATAGGGAATATATACAAATAATAAGACAATTTTAACCACCTATTTCTCTCTCTGTCATTTATATTAAAACTACATGAGCATATTTATCCTAGAGAAAAATATTTTAAAAGAAAACTACAATTGTATAACCACAGAAATTTATTAACTAAATTAAACTTTCCATATTTCAATAGTCTTTTGTAATTATAAAGTATTGGTATTCAGACTGATACTTTTCCTAATTGTAAGAAGCATATATGAAAAAAAGAAGCATATATGATATGTTTAGAGAACCCAGAAGAAAAAAATAATTGTTCTTCTTGAAGAAATCAGACAAGTTTCATAAAAATGGGTATATTTAAACTCAATTCTGAAATATGAATTTACACCACTGGAGAAAAAAAAAACAGAGAATTTCAGGCATAGAGAAAAATGTTTATATGCAAAACTGTGGCAGCAAAGAAAAGCATAATATACACATGTGGAATTCTGAGCCTTGGTTTCACTGGAGCAAAGGGGACATGAACGCTATGGAGGAATGAACTAAAATAAGTCCTCAAACATAGCTTCAAGTTTGTCTGCAAGTTGCCTGACCTTTATCATATGAAAGTTGAATTCACTTTCAGAAGATGGAGCTTGGAACTGTGTTTTTTTAAAGCACAAAGCATTTGCTAGCATATCTGCAAACTACATAGAAAATATAAATAAAATTGACTAAATATGTTCCTTGAGGATCCAAATGCTCTAATTAGATTCTTCTGTTTCATCTGGAGCTCATAATTAATTGTGAACATGAAATTGTTTCTTAAAGTGTCCAAGATGCTTAGGGTTTGGTACAATTGAAAAACAATTGTATTCAATAGATATTTGATCATTGGATCAACACTAACTAGAAAGGATAATTTTGGCCCTATACTGTAGTTGTTTTTTAGTTAATGAGTCCCTTTGATATGTCAACTCTTTTGCATATATAATAATGGAGTATCGATTTAATTGCCAAGGAAGCACTCAGGGATATTTTTCCTACTTTGCATATGATCATACTGAATACACAAGCAATTTGGTACATTTTCTCTGTATCTCACTGATTATAATTTGAGGAATAGAAATTTTGCCTGACTCTGAAATCACAAAACTTCGCTATTCAACTGCTAATCGCTTACTTCAATGATAATTGTTATGATTTTCATTGCTATAGTTTCTTTCTAATTGGTCTTGTGTTTCTCTGTTCAGCAAGATAGCAGTACTCTCAGAGGACTGACAGAAGGGCAAGTTAGGATCAACTTTGTATCAAGTGAGAAACAATGAGAGGATGAAAGCAAAATACATGACACAAGGAAATCTATTGCTGTCCCAAGAGAGGATATACATGCTGGTGGAGGCTGATGAGAAATCTGGACGGCAAAGAGTTCAACCAGTAGGTGGAGAGCAAGCCAGTGTATCCCTCAGGACATATCTTTAGTCAGGTCCCTTGGCATTATCTCTTAGGTTCTACCTGGAGATGTGGATTGGTTAGTGTAAAGAAAATATGAATAAAGGAGGTGTTTATTTATGTTGTTCAATGGATTTTACCACAGCCCATCAGCTATACAATGTGGCATGTTTTCAGTCAGTAAGAGGAGCATCAAGTGGAGTATATATATTTCAAACAACCACAGAAGGAGCTGAAAGTTTCTCTAAGCAAAAGTTGAAAGAGTAGAACTGGGTTTCAGACAACTTAGCTCAGTCCCAAAAATAGATGGAAAGGCAGACACTATATCAAGCAAATTGATCACACCAGTATAAATGCAATAACTTGTATTTTTACAGATGAAATAAGTTGAAAGGTACAAAGGAAAAAAATTAAACCAAAGCTAACAAATCAATAACAAAATTAGGATCAGAAAGTTTGTTTATAAACCAGGAAATTGAGCCAGTTCAGCAAGAGGTAAACAATTCGGGAATATATTTCCTTGTTATGGCTGTAGAGTAAGCAAATTATTTACGTAAGTTCAATTTTTTTTTAAAAAAAAGCTTTTCCCATTAGAATGCAAGGTCTTTATTCAATGCTAATTAGAGTACTCAACACTTAAGATACTCAGGAACTCTAGTGAATGTAGGTAGAGACAGAATTCATTCATTCATTCATTCATTCATTTCAAATGCTGGTACATAGATGTTACTAATCCTGAATAATTTCTGAGGTTGTCAGCACTCCAAATTCACATCAACATTTCATATTAAATTTAGCAATTATAGTTCCCCTATCTGTTTTGAAAATTCACTCTTAGTGTTTAAGAGTGTTTACATATTGAACTATTGTAATTCCCCAATTCCTTCTGAATATATCCTCCTCCAAAAGAAAACATACAAATGGCTACATGAAGGAAATAACATTTGGGCTTATTACAATACTTGGTATTTTTGTTAGAGATATCAACTATTTGGTACCAAAGTCCTATAATATAATCTTCTATAATATCTCATGTCTTCATAAGCTGATGAATACTTATATATCTGATTGTCTTCCCTGTAAAATATCATTTTCCTAACACAATGTTTTCAGCCCTTATTTTTCTCATAGGGAAAATGAAAGCCCAGATGTAATTCCTACCACAAAACAATGTTAAAATTTCTGTATAACCAAATATATTGCAAACTGTTACCAAAAGCAAAACTACAGAATTAGCCTAGGTGACCATCAATGAATGAAAAGACAAATAAAATGTGGTATGTATTATATGGTGGTTTTACTTATCCATAAAGAAGAATGAATGATTATTAGGAACATATAAAGAACTCAAAAAGTCAGAGCTTCCAAATTTAGAGATCCAATCTCAAAATGGGACTCTGAGCTGAATATACATGTCTCAGAAGAAGAAATGTAAACAGCAAACACAGACATGAAGAATGTTTAGTATCCCTGGCCAGTCAAGAGATGCAAATTAAAACAAAACACATTCCATCTCATCCTGGAAAGAGTAGCTATTATTAAAAAAATCAACCAACAACAAATACTGGAAGGATTGCAGGGAAAAACGAACTTTTCTCCACGCTTTGTGGGCATATCGACTGGTACAACCACTGTGGAAATCAGTGCGGAGGTTTTTCAAAAAACTAAGGTTACAGGTCCTATTTGGCTCAGCTATTCTCCTTCTGGATATTTTCCCAGAAGAATTACAAACATCATACCACAAGGATATAGGTGCACCCATATTAAAAGTAGTACAATTTGTAATTGCAAAATCTTGGAAACAACAAAAATGCCCATCAACCAAGGAATGGATAAAAAAAAAAAGATGTAGTATTTTATACAATGGAGGACTACTCAGCTATATAGAGGCATAAGCTTGAGACTTCTATAGGTAAATGCATACAACTTGAGTTCATATACATAAGAGAAATGAATCAAACTCATGTGCAAGGACTGTCTTGTCTCCCTTGTGTGACAAATACAAAAAGTTCCTGAAAGTGTAAAAAAGATATTACAAATGTATATTAATTCTGCAAATAATGTCATGTTAGCCTTCCTAAGTTTTTTTTCCACATCAAAATTGTTTTCATAATTTCAGGTCTTTTGGATTTTCATAGAAAACTTCTATCTTTAAGTGTTTCCCCTTAAACTGTTTCCTAAAATTTTTAATGTCTCTTTAATGTTTGCTAGTTTTCTGTATATGGGTCTTATAAATTTTGTGATGAGATTTTTCACTATTTTATATTTTAATACTCTTGAAACCAATGTGTTTTGTTTTGTTCAATGAACTTTTTTTTAAAAAAAAGGAGAATGAATATCATTTTCAGGAAAGTCTATGGAACTGGAAATTATCATGTTAAGTGGAATTAACCGACATAGAAAGATAAGTACTGAATGTTGACCCTTATATGGGAAAACTAAAAGAAAGAACAAATAAAATATTGAAATGATCAGAAAACAGAAGACACACAATTAGGCAAGGGGAAAAAGATGGAGGAGGAGGGGGAGAAGGAGGAGCAAGAAGGTGTAGTAGAGAGGTGAAAACGATCAAAGCACAATTTATGCACGTGTGGAAAAGTCACAGTAAAGCCCACTGTATCGGTCAGCTTTTCTGTTTCCGGTTCTAACACACACAATTTAAAGGAGAACGAGTTTATTTTAGTTCATGGTGTCAGAGGTTTCAATCCATAATCAGCTGGCTCCATGGAAAAAAGCATCATGGCAGAAACACTTGGCAGTGGAAACCTGCTCACTTTAATGACATCCAGGAAAGTGGGAGAGCAGAGAGACAGACAAAGGGAGAGAGGGAGACAGGCAGAGAGGGAGAGTGAGGGAGGGGGAAGGGGGAGGCCAGGGGAGAGAGAGAAACAGAGAGAGAGAGACTTCCAGGCACATGCTCAGTGGCTTTTTTCTTCTAATCAAGGCCCACACCCTAACAGAACATTTAGCTATGAACTCATCATTTAATCCACTGATAGTATCAGCACCCCAGGCTCTGACTTCCAAGATCTCCACCTCCGAACTTATGAACCTTTGGGGGAACATTTTTTCATCCAATCTGTAACATCTACTAATTTATGTAATTAATATAACTGAACAATTATACAAAAGAAAAAGTATTCTATGCTAATTACCCAAATCTGGATAAATTTAGTGCTCTGAATTTTTCTTTCTTGACTCCCTTCTCCCAGGAACAGATCTTTGAATTCTATGAAAGTCTCTTTCATTGTTCTAGTAATCAAAAAGAGACAATATGTGAAGAACTTCAGCATTCAATGTCCATGGAGTATGGGGCTTGGACTGAGTAGCTGAAGGTATTTTGAAGCCTTCAAATAACTTGCTTTGGCCCTAGATGGAGTATATAGAGGTAATGTTAGGGTGCCGTATTTTCCAGCCGCCTCCTGGTATGGGGTGTGTATATAGCTCTATGAAGTAGTCCAGTCCTTTGGATGAAGGAGACAATTTTCTCTGTCTTAATAAAATTCCTTTTGAACAGTCCCTTCAGATGTGTGTGGATTACACTTATTTTCCAATATAGTTTTTTATTCTGAATATAATATTTTGCCATTTATTCCCAATGGTGAAAAATGAAGAATATCTGTGTGCTGATACAATTGATAGAATTCTGCTGAATGAACATTTAACTCTAGATTTAAAAAAACTTTATGTTTCAGGGAGGGAAATGGCAGATGGTTCATACTGTCTGTAATAGTATTGTAGAGAACCTGTCTCCCTTCTGTGTTTATCTGCTTCTACTTTATAATTTTCCTCTAAAAGTATGAACCTCCACTTTCCCTCCTATCCTCAATAACACTTTCTCAGAAGGCTGTGCCTGTGAGCCACTAAGACATTATAGCACAACTGACAGTTCAAAATTTAGGATTAACTTCTTGAATAGGTCGTGATAAGTGTTTACTGCTCAGGTGTGTGGGTTAAGATGTTAAAATCAGATATACATTTCTCTCAATAAGCATTGTGACATTTAAATCCACTGTTACCTACTGCCCCATACTGCTTATAATGACACTCATGATTTAGAGCTTCAGTAACAAAAATTAGTGCATCAGAATGTTCATGCAGCAGGTGTTTATGCCAATAATTGCTTAAATGTCTAAAACTACTCAGAGAACTACTAGAAAGATACATATAAACTCAACACACTAATAACTTGAAAAACATTATCTTTTAAACAGCCAGTTGCATCTTATGTAAAAGCAAAAGCAAATGGAAGACTTGAGGGAATCAGAGGTCGTGTGGAAAATCAATATGAATGAAGAAATACATTTACAGGGCACCTCAGGCAGGATGAGAACCACTTACTGTTGGCTACTGGGTCTACCAAACAGGGACTGTCAGGAAATCAGACAATACTCAGCTCCTAAGCATCTCTTCCCTGCTTCCTCAGCATCATCAGAATATACTAAGAAACCCCACTGACAAGAGAATATCTCAGATACATAGCCCAGCTTTTGCTTTTCATGATGTCAATTGGACTGTCACCCTGAGTCTTAAGTCTGGAGCCCAAAGCAAGTTAAAACACTGTAGAAAAACAAGCAAAGCTGAGTAGAAAACTGCAGAGAAATATCTGTAAGTTATCTCTGGTACCTGTAAATGCAGCATGTCTCTCGTTTACATCTTTTCATCTGAACTTTCCTATAGGTAATCACTGTGCCAAGAGATTAGTATTAGTTCTTGGTTAGCTGGCTATAATCTGCTGTTAGTTTGGTGAGGATTTTGTTAGGTCAACTCTTTCTCTCACTGTCACAGCAATTCACCTCTTTTAACTTCTGTAATGACAAAAACTGTTAATCATGGGACTCAAATGGACACTAGCAGTGATCATTTTCACCCAGCATCAAGTACAGGCAAGCGATGTCCCCAGTCTCTGTCCTGATTCTCCTCCACGTAAAGGAAGAGTCAGGGTTTTGTAAAGGGCACATTCCTGAACCTCGGTGCTACTATGTTTTGGATGACACAATAATATTAAAATTGTTAGGGTAAACACAACTTTAACTGAGGAGCAAACATTAATATTTATCGGTAGTGGAGTCTCCTGGGGTTGCTGACTGCGCTCACGGATAAGCACAAAGAAAACTGCGGGGGTTTTGTTTTGCATGTGTTATCTCTAGGACTTTGGTTCTCTACGGGCATGTGAATGAAACTTCAAAAATGACAATTCATTGTTCTCACAGAAAGATTAATTTTTAGCAGTTGTTCAGAGATTTCTCCTAGTGGCATGAACATGAAAATCACAGTATCTGTCTATCATCTATATATTCATCTATCTTCCTAAAACCTGTCTTTAAGAAGACAGAAAAAGTAAAGCAGTGAGTTGAAAATCTAAGGACAGGCATGCTTGACCAGAATTCAGTGACAAACCCAGAATAATAGCGAACGTGATCAATATGTTCCAAGGAGCATAAACATTAATAAAAGCACTAATGCCAATGAGTTCAGGAACAAGGAAGAGAATTGTAAAATTATCAGTCCTTGGCACGTGGACAGCCAGTTTTCCCAGCACCATTTATTAAGAGGCTGTGAAGGCATTTGACCCTTTTCTCGATGATAATGTGGCTGAGTTTGGAGTGGTTTCTGCCTCTTCTGTTCTGTTCCATTCATCCTCAGGTCTGTTTTGTTGTTGCTATTGTTGTTGTTGTTGTTTTTGTGTGTGTGACACACTATTTTTTTTTATCACAGTAGCTCTATACTATAATTTCAAGTCAAGGAGTATGATGCCTCCTGCCTTGCCTTTGATGTCCAGAATTGTTTTTGCTATTCTAGGTCTCTTCTGCATCCAAATGAATTTTAGGAATTTTTTTTCTTTTTTGTACTGAGGATCAAACTCAACCTCATGCCGGGCAGGCGCTTGTGCCACTGAACTGAATCCCTGGCTGTTTTCTCTAGTTCTGAGATGTATACTATGGGTGTTTTCATTTATATTGTATTAAATTTGTATACTAATTTTGGAAGTATGGCCATTTTCACTATGTTGGTTCTTCCTGTAATGAATATCTTTCCATTTTCTGATATCTTCGATCTTTTTTTTTTTTTAAGAGTACTGTACTTTTCAGTGTGGAAGTATTTTACTTCCTCTGTTAGATTGATTCCTATGTGTTTAATTCTTCCCAATGCTATTGTGAAGGCTGTGGTTTCCTTAATTTCTCTTTCAGTGAGTTTCCCATCTGTGTCCAAGAATCATATTGATTTTTGAGTATTAGTTTTTGTATCCAGCTATCATGCTGAATTTGATTATTAAATCTAGAAGTCTTTTGATAGATTTTTTGGTTCTTTTCTGTAGAGTATTATCATCCACAAGTAATGATAACTTAGCTTCTCCCTGTCCTATCGTTATTCCTTTTATTTATTTATCTTTTCTGGCTAATGTCTCCAGACTGTGGAAAGGAAAATGATAGTAGACACCCTTTTCTTGTTCTTGTTTTAGAGTGAAAGTTTTGGTTAATGACCATTTAGTGTTACGCTGGACAGAAAACCCTAAATCACCAAATGGTATCCAAGAGTTTTTTGGTTGTTTTATTTCTTTTTAATGCAGGAGAAGAAATCACCATCAGAGTGAACAGACAATCTATACAGAGGGAAAAAATATTTTGCCAGCTGTTCCTCAGACAAAAAGCTAATATCTAGAATATATAAAGAACTCAAAACAATCAGACCTGTGAAAATGGGCACCTAAAAGGAATAGATGCTTCTCAGATGAGAGGTACAAATGAAAAAAATATTCAACCTCACTGTCCTTTCAAGAGATACAAATTAAATCAACACTGAGATTCCATCTAACTCCAAAAAGAATGGCTATTAACCAGAAATCAACCAATAACAAATACTGATTGCAGTATAGGGAGGGAAAAAGGAACAATTCTTCATTGTTGATGTGAATGTAGATTGGTGCAACTGCTGTGGAAATCAGTGTGGAGATTCTCAAAAAACTGAAACTAGAGGTTTAATCTGACCTATCTATTCCCCTTCTTGGTATTTTCCAAAAGAATTAAAAGCATCATGCCACAGCAATACATATACACCCATGTATATGGCAACACGATTTGTAATAGCCAAATCTTGGAAACAACCCAAACTCCCATCAACAGAGGAATGGATAAGGAAGATTTAATTTTCCTTTTTATACAATTCAGTACTACTCTAACATTAAAAAAAGGCTAAATGAGACATTTCTATGAAAATGGATGGACCTTGATACCATACTTTTAAGTGAAATAAACTGGACCCATGTTTAAATATCACCTTCTTTCTCTGTTGTGAGAAACAGAAAGAGTAAATAAGGACTAAAATAAATACTGAGAAATGGGAAGAAAATGTTCAAATGGGAAGGGGATCAAGAGAGGTTGGAGGGGAATAAGAAGGAAGAGAAAAGAAAAAAAATAAAAAGAAAACAGAGCTTTTATAAATAAAAAAGAGAAGAGAGGCTGAAGATGGGGGAGGGTGAATCTAAGTAAGAAAGTAACTTGCAAGCTAAAATGAAAGAAAGCATGTAATAACAGGATCCATGTTTGAAATACAGCCTACGGTGTGATTTTCTCCAGTTCTGAAGCAAGCTCACCTTTTCAAATACTTTTCACAGCTATCTCCCCTTTCCTGTCTTTCCCTAGTTAAAATGACTCATCCTTTGACATTCTAATGCTCTATTTGAATTTTGGTTTTGTATATTTACTTTAAAGATATAAAACTAGACTAAAACTATTCAAAGCTTCCATTGATTAAAAAAATAAAAAATAAAATAAACATGTTAGAAAATCTAAACTGCAGAGTGGATGAAAACATGTATTTTTATACATTGGAATATTAATCAGCTATAAAAAGGATGCTCTTGAGGCTTTTATAGGTAAATGGAGGCAACTTGAGAACATACTCATAAGTGAAATAAATAAGACTCATATTTGTAAATATCACATTGTCTCTGTAGTGTAAAATATAATAAAAACTAAAAAAAATAAAAACTGAAAGAGTAGTAACATCCAAAATGTGTAATAGATATTGTAAAAATAAAAGGGAAGGAGTGCTCTAAAGGATATATGTTTAAGTGTATATGCATGTTTAAGTGTGTAGGGTAGATGACCAAACTATTGTTTTTATTGGATTATCAAACAGTATGGTTTGCACTGTCACTGTTTGATTGTCCACTATCTGTGCTTTGATTTTGTAACTTGAACAACTTTTTCTAAGATAACAATATGTAATTTATCAACTAGTGATTTCTTAGTGTTATTATTTTTTAAAATTCTGTATTATTTCCACTCTTTTTCTGTTTTGCTTTTTTTTCTCTAAATAAAAAAGAAAAGAAAAGAAAAATCTAATAGATCTTGAGTTGATGCTGGCTTCAAAAAAATTAAATAACCAGAAAACTTGAAAGGCGTATTGGATATTAAAGTTTGCATCATCCAGTTTTGTTAATGATTTATGTGTTATGGGTCACAATGAATTTGTAAACTGTTCTTTCTGAGTTAATGATGAAAAGTTAGTGTAAAGTACTTGGAAATACCTCATCAAAGAGGTGTTTCCTCTTTGAGACCAGAGGAAAAGACAAAATGTGCATAGAAAAGTGTTGAAAGCTTTTAAAATTAGATGATGTTCACTGATCATTTTGCAGTTCACCTTAACACGTATGAAAACGTCCTCAATTAAAAAGTGAGTGCACAAAGGAAATTGCCCATGATTATGTAGCAACACAGCCTATTAAAACATTTATGACAAATGACATTATTTTCATGAAGTACTTCATATGACTGAGCCCCCATCTCCAAAACTCCTGAGAATTTCCCTGTAGTCAAATGCTTTTATCTTGCAATAGAATTTTCTTTTCTTTAAAAATAAATATAGCATTGTATCACTTTCTAGTCACGGGTAACATTGAGTGATACAATAATCTATGTTGTGGGAAAACATTTTTAAAATCACCCTTAAGTAGATGCAGTAGTCAAAACCAAATTGAAAATGAGAACATTTCTTGCCATCAGACAATAGGAAAATTGAGAGCTTTCAGGAAGATACTTGGAAGGAGAGGCTGGAAGAATAAGCAACAATGGAAAACTGTGCTACAAATGTGACTGTACCACTACAAATAGTCCCTCCCAATGTCTGACTGATTATTTTGTAAACTTAAAGATTCACACAATGCTAGATAAAGTCATGTGTCTTCCGAAAGTGCGGAGACTGAATTCTGGATCACAATTTTTGCAGGAAAGCAAGACAGTAAGCAAACAAAGAGTCATCTACATTTCCAATTACAGATAAACATTTTGTGTGACCATGAAAAGATAAAAGAAAACCCATTCTTTACGTGTTATCTTTGAAAACTGAATATCTTTCCTGGTCAGATATGGCAAAAAAAAAAAAAAAGTTCAGCACACTCATATATGTCCATTTCCTATTATTTCCTAAGTCCAGTTAAAATGTCATATTCAATGAGAAGATAAAAACTTTTTTCCGATGATAAGCACATCAAGGAAAACCTTGATCACAGACCTGAGCTCTTTGTGTGGTGCCTACTGATCTTCCCCATGTTTGTTTACATCAAAAGCAGAAAATCTGAAGGGAAGAGAGTCTTAGGAACCCTTTTCTCTTTGGCCTTAGGAAAGAATAATTAGCCTCTATGCAGGCAGCTGTTGATCTATAGAGTAGAGCATAGCGTCTCTTCTCTGCTCTTTGTCATTTTTATTTTTCAGAGAAATATATTTGAGCCCCAGTTTTCCCATATGGCTATTTAGTGCATCTTTGTTACTAAATTGTCTATTTAGTAAAAAGTAATGAAAAGGTTTGTACCCAAAAAAAGGAATAAAAATTAAATATAGAAGTCCAGTAAAAATGATTCACGACATTAATATGATGAAATAAGTACTCCATTGAGGGCACAGAAGTTTTTATAAATCTGCATGTCTTAAAATTACTCAGCATGGAATTTAAACACAACCTGTTAACAGTTTACACAATTTAGCATTTTTCAATATTAATTCTTATGCAATTTTATCTCCGGAAAATCCTTAAGCCCTTGACTCAAACAATGCAGTATTATGCTTATTTTGAAAATAGATCAATAGTGAAGTAGGAAATGAGGAGTTGGTGAAGAAAGGAGGCCAGAAAGTTATTTCCTAAGTAGGCATTTGGGAACGTGGATGCTGTGACCAGCATCGGAAAAATACAGATGAAATGGAAGCGAAGCATTGGGTACAGGGCCAAATGGCCTTCTCCTCCCCAGGAAGTTCGCAAGGCATTGCTGAACTGCAGTTCATCTGCACTCGCGAAAATCACACTCAGCTCTCAAGGAAAAGATAAAGGAAATGTTAAACTCATCTTTAGGACATTTTCTTCTGAATGCTAAAATTAAACGATTGGGTTGTGAGTAAATAAAGGAATAAAACTTAATTATCTGGGAATTCAGACATATGAAATACATAACCAGCCAAAGAAGTCATTTAAATGAAGATTCTTTGATGATCTGCAGAAGTGCAAATGTAAACTCTTTCCCTCTCCTTTCTACACATATGCTCTGAATTACGACGTTAATAAATTATAGCAGAGTGGCCCTAAGTCAACTCGTAATGTCTGACCTCACTTGTCAAGTCTGCTCATAAGGAGTGACACATCCTTCTTCTTACATGGGGTTTTCCTTAAACTGCATATTACGTTATTAATGTTTATCACTTTTCCTCTTATTTACTATTGTGAGTACATAAATATGCAACTGTTTCTTGCCTTTATCCTTAGAGAATCTCCCAACGTGACAGACTTTTCCTCAATGATACCTTTATAAATTTGTCAGAAAAATATAAAAATAATATTTGATTTTTTGAAAATAACTACTAATTTATCACACCTATGGGATCAAGCATATGGGATCAAATATGGGAATGGAGCCAACAGAACAGTCTAAATAACATCCTTTAAAAATGGTTTCTCTTGTGTAAAGGAAAACTGCTTCAAACTGTCATCCTAGATCTGGCGACATCTCCACACTCCCACTTAGCAGCGGTCCTCTCTCAGCGAGGGTGGACACGTCAGTACTCTGCAGTAGAGGATAACCTGCTATAAATAAATGTAAAGCAATATTTTATGTCTTTCATCTTGGCAGGTTGTTTTTACAACTTTGTAAGCTAAAAGATACAGCCCTCTCCAGATAAATGCTGCTGGGGCAGAATAGCTTTACTCGTTCTAGCAAAGGAGAACGGAGAATCCGGAGGAGTATTACCAATTCACGGCTCCGTAGATGAGTGGCTGGGGATTAGGGAGCATTCGTTTTAGCCCGCTGTTATCTTTCCCTTGTCAGAACAGAGCTCTGTAATGCTTGACTGCCTTTCAGTGTTAAATGTGACGGTAAAACCTAAGGATGATGACTACTTTAAGAGGATATAAATAACCCTGAGCCTTCATATAGCCCAGTATGATTTTAAAAGCACTTTCACATTCCTTATCCAATTTCACCCTCACAATTTTATGAGATAGTAATAATCTTCATTTTCTTTTAAACAAGTGTGGAAACTGAGTAAGATTCAAGAGTTGCAATTTACCTCACAAAGTAAATAATGTCTAAAGTCGGGAAGTGATGTTCATACAACCTCTAAATTTGTCTTAGTATCAAGGCCCTGAACTTACTGACTGTGTGACCTTGAACAAGTCATTGAATGTCACGTGAAGCATTTCTCTTGTGTTTCAATTAGGAAAATATTACGCTCCCCATGATCGTTATTAGTACTGGATGAACTATGACTTCACAGGCCCGTAATGTACAGTGTGTAATGTATGCACAGCACCTGAATTTCCTTCCTGCATTTTCTAAATTAATTCTTCAAAATTTCTCTCATAACCTCGCAGTATACTTTGCACATACAATGAAAAACATGTGGTTTCATTAAAAAAAAATTTGATGAAATAGATTCCCACACTTTAGCACTTGTTTTAACAATAATTTGTTGCTTATCCCAAACCAAGTTATTAACTCATTCTCTTCATCTATGAGATAAGCAAAGTACCCTACTAACCTATAAATTTTTTCAAAATAGACCTTATACAAAATAAGAGACCAAGAGACAGAGGAAGGGAAGGGGGGGAGGAAATATAAAAGAATTAATATGCGTTATATACATGAAACAACTCCCCACAATGAATGTAATCACTATGTACTACAACGTATACTAACAAAAGAGTTATTAAAAGAGAGAGGCTTAACATAGTAGTCATTAGGGATATATAAGTCAAAACCATAATACAGTCTCTTTACATATTATTAGAATGTTTAATGTTGAAAACCAAAAACAAACAAACCAATCAACAAACCACAACTCACTTTCAAAGCAAATAGTAAGGAGAGGTAAGTGAACAATGATGTTTTTGCTCCCTGGACACTATCATGAGATCTCTGAATTGAGATTTAAAATAGTTTCCTGTTATGAATGAAAAACAAAAGAGATAGTCACAGTGAAAACAAAATTAGAAATCTAGGCTTGGTGGTGCACACCTGTAATCCCGGAAGGCTGAGGCAGGAAAATCACCGCAAATTCAAGACCAGCCTGGTAGATAGGCTGGTCTGAACTACATCGGGAGACCTTGTCTCAAACAGAAAAAAACACAACAACAATAAATAATTAATAGAATTCTATAATACTAGCACACATCAAAGAGAATTTTAGACCTCTAGTTCAAAAGGGAATCTGTCCATTAGATTTTCCTGAAGGAGCTTCTAGTGCCTCTTTTGCATCTTTTGCTATCTAGAAATTAATGGTAAAATTTGGGAAAACAAAACATAAAAAAATTCTACTCTCAAATCTGGAAATAATACTACTCCCAAGGCAGGAGGAGCTGCACAGTGAAAACACCTCTGGTTTTAATTCATAGCAACGCAGACTTCATTTCTTTAAAATCAACATTGTCAGGAAAAATACTTGGTCCACACATATTTTCTGTCCTCTGATTGAGCCACCGTAGTTGTTCTCTAGTCAAAAATACAAGAGTCTATAGCTGTGCTCCAAAAGTGATGAATTCGGGGAGCTGACAAGTATTTCCCTGCCCAAATTTCTGCATAGTACTTTCAGAATAAAAATAAAAATATGGTACTCACTGCCCCAGAGCAGGTCCATAAATACTGCTGATCTCAGTAGTCTTAGAGTTTCCTTTGAGGGAGAAGTCCAGTGAACTTTGAATTAACAGTAACAGAGATAAATAACATATATGGAATTTTTCAAAAAGCCTGAAGAAATAAATTATGATGTACAAGACTACAACATATTTCACATTCTTGGATACTTCTTGTTTTCTTTAAAAATGTAAGTTGTAATTATATGTCTATATGTATTGACAAACTGTTATATTTGTGAATGATACTTAGTCCATACTGACCTATTTCGATTTGTTCAATATTTTCCAATCTGATAGATAAGAAGTTACCTGTTTTGATTTGCTTTTTTATTTGTAGTGAGATTAATTTTTAAAACATGTGAGATGCAGTCCCAGCTAATATCAAAGAAAAAGTCAGAGAATTAAATAGTTTCATCATCAAACACAAGAAATGCAAAGCCAAATTAAAAAGCATTAAATTTGACAAATTTTTAAAGGATACATAAGTCTGTGTGGGAGATATAAAGGGTACATTCAAAAATAAAAAATAAAAACTAACATAATCCAGTAAGACATAAAAAAGAAAGATGAAATACAATAAGAATAATTATGTAATAAAGATGATATTAAAGGGGAAACTCAAGGCACAAACATAAATCATGTGCTGGTTATAAGCAGAGTGAATAACTTATACAACCTTATTATTTTGAGGTGAAAGGAGCTTTTATAATAATTATATATTAGAAAAAACAATGCAAACTAGCAGTATGGCTAGCAAAATGTGGAGATACTGTCATGCTAATTATATGTCAAAGAGAGACATTCATTATTTAATCTATGCATCAGGGGTGAAAACAGATACAAGACAAAAAAATGGAAGAACATGAGACTCTCAGATGAAAACCTAACAAGTGTGAAAAACTGAATAGATTTTTAAAATATACACATGAACTTTATTGGTGAAAGCTAGGGCATGAAGTATGTCAAAGGAAGAAAATTATTTCCTGAATGAGAAAGTTTAATTTCACTAAGATTTACTTCAAATAAACCTAAAATTGTGATCAGATTAGAATTTAAATTATGCTTTTTTTTGCTAAGTAGCAAGTAAAGGATGTGTTTACTAATTTGAAGGATTTTACAGATGATTAATACATTAAGATAGTGTAGGTAAATTAGGAAAAAGTGAGACTGAACCTACATATAATAAAAGTATAAAATTATGGTAATTCAAAGAATGTGCTACTGACACAAGAACATTAATATTATACTATTAGCAACATAATATATGAGTTTTAATAATATGCTATTTAGTAATTATATATTAAAGCACAACTATACATTCTCCTTTCTTCATACCAGGTCTTTGTTATCAACATCCTTTTGAAAGTGTTTTCAGTAGTACAAAAGATTAAAAAGCTATATAAATTAATTAAAGCAATAAGCATATCTGTTGTAGGTTTTGACTTGGTATACATACAATAAAAGGAACAGGAGACAAATAGTATACATTAGTTTGCTGGTCTTGATGAATGACTTAGCTTCGAATTGTAGCTCTATTTTTTTTTTGAAATCTATGTAATTCAGTACAAATTACTTAATCTTTCTATGTCCCAATTTTCTCAACTGTTTAATGAGAGTATAATAATAACTGTTAAAGCAGTTGCTATTAATGAAGTAATGATGTGTAACAATCACAAAGTCTCCGTAGCATGTACTATAAGAAACATTTGTTTAGTTCACATTTCTAAGTCGAAAAATGTGGAATTGGATGGTCACATGAGACTCAGCTAATGGATGCTTATTTAGGGTGTTTTTGTGCCATATATCTATCATCCTCCTGAGACCACCCATCAAGGCTAGGCTAGCTATTTTGGCCGTTAGAGACCTGGCCAATCACACTAGTCCTTCTCAATTATATGTATACCTGCTAACATTCTCCTGGTTACAGCTAATCACAGGGCCAAATCTCAGATCAAGAGACAAGAGAGATGCACTGCACATGTTGAAGCTGAATACAGAAATGAATACTTGTAACAGTAGCTGGGGTTTTAGAAAAACAAATTTGGTAGTAAATTAAAATATTTAATATTTGACAGAAGGTTCTCAATAGTTTACTATCATCATCATTTCATTTACCTTTTGTCTTTTTATGCTATACTTGGTGACCATATAGTAATCTATATAATGTGTTAATTTTGCTACTGCATAATCTACATAAATTATTCCCAACAGTTATTTTCTTCAGAAAGTATATGATATCTAAAGAATCAAATATTTGGTCTTAAAGAATCAGAAGAAAATAGACACAGTCTACTTTTTCTCACTTAAATTAAATTCAAAATTATGTAGACTCAAAGGTGTAAAATAGATTAGAAAAAGAAAAATGGGCACAAAAATAAAAACACAGTTGTGATCACGCCTCTCAATTGTTGGAATACACTAAACTGATAGTGTCCTCTTTTGACTGGCACAGTTTCACATTTGTATTGTTCTAGAATTCCACCTGCTTTCCCAAATGATGACTTTGGTATGTGACATTTCTATGTAGGTGATATAGCAGGATTTCTCATTTATATGTGAGGTAATTAAGATTTACATAGTTTTTACCTTGCTGAAGTTCTCAGGCTAATTAGCAGTTGAGCTGTTATTATAACCTGAATGTTCCACATCTTAAACCAGTGTTCTTTCCATTAAATGCCGAACATCCTGGATCCGGCTTAATTGTGGAATAAAATGCATGCACAGGCTTTGCTGATTAACAAAGGTACCACACAGTTTTCATCAGTCCTCCTTACCAATCTGTTCAAGACATCAAACTGCAGGTGTTTACAAGTGTTGACTTTGGAGAGACTTAGCGTGAGCCACAGATGAAGGTGTCTCATTTTCTGGGCAGCCTAGACTAAAAGATAAGGTTCAAAAGAATTTGTTTCTTCTGAAATGTTTCTGCAGATAATTATACATCAGTTACATGCTTTTCCTTTTTCATTCATTTACAGGAAACAGTTTAAAATTTCCGTTGGTCTCATATAATTATAATAAAAATCCTCACCATATTAGGTAATTGATCTTTCTTTTCTTCATTAACTCATGGTGGGCTCATTTAGTAGCTAAATCCATTAAGTTAATTACATACTGAAACTACTTGATGCTTAATTAGAGTACACATAAACATGCAATTTGATAATTTAACTTCAAATTACAAATGTTAATAAACTATTTAATTTTTAAATATAAAATTAATTTGAAGTACCTTATAAAGGGAGATGTGCACATAACAAAACATGGCACTTCTAAGATGTTGCACAATAACAACAGAAATATTTTTTACATCACATCTTTGTCTCAAATCTTAAGATAAAATATACATTCGAATTATTACAATCACTTGCTAGTGGCACTTGTGATTTTTCAGTTTTAGAAGTTGAAAACACCTTTTATTACTATTCCTCCTTAATCTTTCACATTCTAATAGCCCACATCCTCTTTTCCACTACGCAGAAGCATACAACACATTGGGTTAAGTCAAATGGTTCCTCCTGCCCACTTCTGCTGTTCTCCATTATCTCATTAAATGAGATTTTTAAAAAGTGAATGAAGGGCATTGGGAAACTCTATACTCTATATCCTATACATCCTAACTCTATAATTCATATTTGGGAAAGCACATATTAAGTCATTGTTGAGAGATAAGGCAGATGAGTTTTAACATATGACATTCAATAAAGGAAATCTTGCTTGCCTTTGGGAAAATGGAAAGTTGAGCAATGTATCTTTACTGCTTACAAATTAAAGGTAAACTCTTTGATATTTCATGGGTTGCTGGGTTTTTTTTTTTTGGAACCAGGAGTCAAACTCAGGACCTCACAGGTGTCAGGCAGGTGCCACTGAGCTATATCCCTGGCCCCACTTGGATATTTTAAAAAAGCTTTTAAAGCCACACTAACTTTCCAACCCAAAGAAAATCTTTTCTCCAGTTGTGTATCCATTCTTGCCTTAACATATTCCTTGAATTCCCAATCTTCCCAAGTGTAACACCTCATCTTGTAAGTTCCATTGCCAATGCAATCATGTCTGGGAACTCCTTCAAGTACTTAAAGCACGGTGAGCTTACTTTCTCTGTAAATTTTGCAAAAGTGTTTATTTTACAATCTATGTTATGTTATAATTGCTGAGAGTGGTCTCCCTCTAAAATTGTGAGTTCTTGTCCTTAATTCTTTATCTCCTAACACAGAATCTTACACATAGTAATGTCTGTTGAAGTAACAAATATACGAGGCAGTTAAGAAAAACAGTGCAACTGATAAAAATGCCTTCCACTCACATCAAAACTGAAAGTTGAGCAATCTTTGTCTCACTTTTTGTGGAATAAAAGGTACCCCAAAATTCACTTTTGTAATAGTTTCCATACTATGTCCTGTGTTAAGTTGCCTATGGTTTTTCTATGAACCGAAGTAATATTTTGTGTGAAGAATGGGATTTAAAGTTAAAGGTCTGGACCTCTAGCTCACTTTGACATTTTCTTACTATGTGAACTTGCAAAAGTTATTTAACTTCTCTGAGTCTCAACTGTCTCCTTAGAGAAGATGATGAAGTTGGCTTTATCACACAGACTTTTATAACAGATTGCTGTAACCTCATGGTAGGTCTGAGTCACTAATGAAGACTTATAGCTCTCTGCCCCTTGCTGAGTCTTTAATTTTCTTCTTAACCTGCATGAGCTGCTCACATTAAACACACTTGACATACAGGTTCTTAAAGAAATAGTTGTATCATGAGATTTGGGACTCACATATCAAAACAAGAATTACGGTTTATGTTATTGCTAACATCTCCTGCTAGAGATCTGGGAATTCTCACCAGCAAGTTCCCACTTGTCCAAGAATATCTTTAATGCAGAAAAGAGTGAAAAATACAACTTGGAAAGATTTATTTCGTCCTACATGGAGCTCATGATTCTTCATCTAGGGAAAGAAATTACAAGGTCAGAGCTTATTTGCTTAATAATTATCTCTAGTATAACCAGAAACCTGGAGAGACAACCCGTCATATACTTTTACTATTCAGAGACAACAGTTTGACCCAGAAATTTGGATGACTTAAAAGTTTATTGCTTTTATTGTTCTCCTTTTCCTATCAGTAATGAATAGGAATTATTGAAATATTCCCAAACCCCTAAGAATATCAGTCATGGCATTTTGTATGGGTCCGCTAGACAAGCAAAGCTCATTAGTTGTTTTAGGCTGTTCCTTCTTTTGTTTCTCTTTCTTCTCCCCCTACTCTTTCTCTTCTTTCCATGCTCTTCCTCTTCCCACCACCTCTGCCCTTTTTTTCCTCCTTTTCCTCTTCTTATAAATTTATCAACAAATGTCTTGGTTTGTGTTTGGATATCCCCTCCAAAGCCTCATGCAGTCACAGAGGTGCCTGAATCTAGCATCTGTGATTGGTTCATTGTCTAATACTGGGATTGGTGGTGTGAGTACAGCACCCACTCAGGAATGGGTACCCAGCATACACTGCAAGGGAGACAAGGACCCCTTTTGGCCCTTTTGCTCTTGTGGCTTGTGGCTGCCACTTGAAGTGTTGCCTCTGTGCCATGCCCCCCTGCCTTCGTTAATTATGGACTGAAATCTGCATTATGATATCTCAATTATGGACCATGAGCTAAATAAATCTTTCCTTCCTTCCTTCATTTTGAACATCAAGTGTTTTGTCTAAGCAATGAAATGAAAGTAACCAACACAAATCTCCCACACATGTCAATCAGACCTTAATGTTTCTTTTCAGTGTGTGATCTTTGACACAGTAAATTTTCTGATGCTTGATCAATACTTTCTTAATGGTAGATACAAATTCTGGCTCTATTCGTTTATATGTAACTTGTGTTCAGTTATTTCATAACTTTCAAACCACATGTGATAAAATGGAGAAAATAATAGTGCTTTGTTTATGGAGTTGCTCTGTTGTTTCTTTAAGAAAATAAATAAACATTCAGCGATATTTGTTATGAATTACAAAGGCCCTAATGTGTACCTACATAATATAATGTGCTAAAATCAACTCAATACCTGCTTCATTGATCTATTTGTTATTCAGAAATTTTACTACCAGATATTAAAACTGTTGGTACTTGAAATTGACTACAGACCAGGAAAATTAGCAAATGCTACAAATCAGGGCCTTGTTTTTTGAAGAACTAATATCAACAAAAATACAATTATTTATAACATGTTATATGACTAAAGTGATGTTTACTATTACCAATACAGCCAAACAACTGTGTGTTATACTAAGTACTTCTTCATATAGATCCATAAGATTAGTGATAATGAAGAAAATTAAATTATACAGCAAACTATAAACTCTAAGGCAAGTTGTAAGACTGATATATTTTGATATTTGTGAAAGTTCAAAGTGCACATGATCACATAATATCAAAGTAACACTTGATTAGATTTTCTTCTTAAAGTTCCAAATAGAAAGTTTATATTAATTAACATGCCCATCTGTTCTGGTCAGATGAGTAAATTTTATTCATGTTTTCTGCTAAGTGTTTAGAACAAAACCGTGTAACACAATGAGTACTTAACAATATCTTCTGAGTAGATGGTCAGCCCCATCACCATCAAGGACCCGTAATCAGCACAAGCCAGGAGACTGAACACCTGTGAGCCCACCATCCCCCACTGGGGACGGTCACCAGTGCAGGGAGGGAGAAGCAGCCAGCCACACCTCCAAGAGCCCACCAGTTGCCATCAGGGATGGTAGCCGGCCTTCCTCTCATGCCTGCTGCCATCGGGGAAGTTTCTGTGGAGCTGCATGTGTCTGGAAAGGCCACCTTGCACCCCAGTACCTACCCAGGAACCCAGGTGAGGAGAAACTCAGGTGCCTGGCTCCTTGCCCTACACCACAGATGGGCAGCCGAGGCAGGAGTCACCTGCAACCACCCAACTGGCTTGTCTGTCCAGGAAAATGTCATGACAAAGGAGCAAAAGGCAATCTCAGACCTCCAGCCCATACAGAGCAAGTCTAGGTGACAGGCAAATGGAAGATATTGTATGTCACACACCTGAAACTGCTGAAAAGATAGCAACTGAGGTAAAGAAAAACCTCATGATACTGTAAAAGAAATCAGATCAGAAATAATATCTCAAGTAAAAGAAGAAGTTATAACTATAATGAAAAATATTGCTGAGCATATCGAAAGAGAACATAGATTAAAAAAAGAGGAGCAGAAAAATATGATGGGAGCCTTGAATGAACAATATAGGAAAGAATAACAATCCATGAAACATTCAAATAGATATCTGGGAAATTAAAAACTTCATCAAAAGCTGGCAAAACCATTTGAAAATAATTGAAGATAGATTTGCAGACTGGATTGCAGCTAGTGATCATGAAAGGAAAGATCTCTTACAAATAACAAGGAAACAGGAAATAATTCAGCAGCTGCAAGATGCCAGGCAGAACCTGATAGATGTAAGAAAAAAAAAGCAGGAATCAATACAAATGAAATAAAAACTATTTAGAAGTAATAGCAGAAAACTTTCCAAGCATGGGTAAAGGACCTGACATACAGATAAGCGAGGCATATAGAATCCAACTAGCTGTAGCCAAAATAAATTTACAGCCAGGCATATAATAATCAATATCTCAGAAATTCAGCACAAGACTAGAATATTAAAAGCTCTTATATATGTAAACACACACACACACACACATACACATACACATAAAAAAGCAGTTCGTGCTTCCATTGTTTCATTGTTTGATCACTTTTTTGTGCCTAAATCTCGTAACCTGAACAAATAATTCTAAAATAACAATATGAAATATATCAATTAGTGTTAATTTCCCACTATTATTTTTGAAACTCTGTATCATTTATATCCTTTTTTCTGTTTTTGTTTTTTAAAATAAAAAGGAAAGAAATCAATAAAGGTTACCATAAAAGCTGTTAAGAGAAAAGAAATAGATAACTCGTGAAGGAAAACTCATCAGAATCACAACATATTTCTCAAAACAAACCATGAAGTCAAAAAAAGCTTGGAGTAAAGTGTTTCAAATCCTGAAAGAAAACAATTTCCAACCCAGATTTATGTACCCTACAAAGCTGTCTTTCAAAATTAATGGAGAAATAAAATACTTCCATGACAAAGAACAACTGAAAGAATTCATGACTATGGAACCAACTCTCCAAAAAGTGCTTAAGGACATTAAGATGACTATGTTTCTAGGAACAGCAGCAAAAGGGGATCACCAAGGAGGAAATGCATTGAATGGAGGGAAAAATTGGGGGGCCAGTGTCAGAAGGATAGCATGGCAGAGATGAACCAGTGAATGTTGGTTGTAACCACTAATATAGATGGCTTCAATTCACCAATAAAAGGAAATAACAGGCAGAATGGATTGGGAGACAGGATCCATCCATATGCTATATACAAGAAACACATTTGACTTGAAAGGAAATTCATGGACTCAAGGTCAGAAGAGAAAAGACAATGCTCCATGTGATGGAGACTCAGAAAAAAGCAGAAAAAGTAACTTACCCATCAGCCACAGAATGGATAAGAAAGACATGTTATTTTTATACAATGGAAATATATATATATATATATATATATATATATATATATATATGGATAACCTTGAGGCTTTTGTATGTTAATTGGTGAAACTTGAAATCATTCTCATGGGTTAAATGCTTTAGACTCACATGGATGAACATCATATTGTCTCCCTAGTATAAAAAACTGAAGGAGTTAGTGCAATCCAAGTTGTACAATAGTTATCATGAATGTGAAAGGGGAAGAAACATCTAAAAAGGGAAGATGATAGTTGTTGTTAATTTCTTACTATCTTATTTTGAAGTCCTGTATCATTTTCATTGTTTGGTTTGGTTTGGTTTTATTCTGTTTTGTTTTGTTTTATTGATTTTATTATGTCTGATGGTATGGACAGCTATTTTGAGGATAACAAGATACATTTTGGAAGCCATTGTTGATTTCCTATTATCTTGTTTTGAAGTCCTATATCAGGTTAATTTTTTTGTTTTGATTTGTTTTATTCTGTTCTGCTTTATTTGACTTTATTATGTCTGAAGCTATTTTGAATATAACAAGAAGCATTATATAATCATTGTTGACTTCCTATTATCCTGTTTTGAAATTTTGTATTGCTTTCATTATTTTGTCTTGATTGGCTTTATTGTGTTTCATTTTGTTAGGTTTTATTCTCTTTACAATAAAAAAAGTCAGACTGGCCTTGGCTATATAAAACAGGTAACTAACTTATACACAAATCAATGAGCATTCATTGCAATATTTTTGTTTTTGGTGGGACATTAAATTCCAGGTCTTGCACACACAAGCTGAACACTGCCCTCATTTGAATTTTGAGATTTGGAATTGGCACTGACGAATCATGTGTTATAGTACACATCTGTAATCCCAGATCTCAGAAGACTAAAGCAGGAGAACTGTCATGAGTTCCAGCTTGGTAGGTTATATAGTGAGTTCAATGCCAGACTGGACTGTATAGCAAGACCATATGTCATAAGCTTAAAAAGAAAAAATACATAATGAAATTAATGTGCTATTGGAATCCTACAAAAGATTCTACTTGGTTTTTCTCCCCTTTTGTAGTTCTGGGAATCAAAGTCAGAACGGTGCATATACTTCACAGTGTTCTAGCCCTGAGCTCCTATCCTAAGGCCTGAAAGACTTTGCTTTACACAGCAGGTGTCTCAGAATAACTTGGGACCTGATCCAGACATGCTCCTGAAAAGAGCCAAGTATTCCTTTTTCTCTAAAATAAGTAACTTTCTACATATTTTATTTCTTATTCTAATTATTCTTAATTATTTCATTGAAGAAAATAACATTCTACTAACTTAATCATAAGTTCTTCATATATAATTTATATATATATATCTTTCTGTTTATATATTTATATATATATAAGTACACTTAGTGAACATGTCTTTCACTCTCATTCTCCACTGTATATTCATAATCCTTTGTATGATATTTAATTCTCAAAACACAAAGCAGTAGTTACAACTATTATCAAATGTTATCTTTTTGTTTAAGATTTAAAACATCTAAAAAAATTAAAAACGTTCCTAAATTCATTGATTTTTTTATTTCTTTGACGTGCATATATGAAAATTTTCTCGTTTTTGTTCACTGATCAATTTGTATATGGTTACTAAATTATATGAACTTGTAAAATCTGAAACTTTAATCTTTGTCATCTATATTGCAATATTTTCTTTAATGTATATTTAATTTTGTTAAAATTGCATTTGGGAGAAAAATAAAATATTCTGAAATTTAGCTGGCATTTTTCTTTTATCTTCCTGTTTTGTTTTCTTGTTTGTGGCTCTGTGTTTCAATACTGTTGTACCAAACCAGGATTACAGTTTTGTTCAATAAGTTTTTTCCAGAAATGGTTTCATGTTTTACACTTAATACTTTACTTTTTCTATCAAGTACTATTATGTATGATGTGCAGTATGAATCTAATGTTACTTGTCTCTCCAAATGGCAATCCATTTGTCCCTCCAGAATTCATTAAAACCTCCATCATTTTCTCCCACTTGATATAAAATGTCACTTTTGTCATATTCTAAGTGTATTACATTCTTGGATGGTATCGTATTTTTTGTCTTATTTCATCAATCTGCCTTTTTATTCCTGAGCCAGAAAATCACATATATTCTTTATTTGTAATTCTGTAAATGTCAAGTTCAAGAATGAATTGATATAGTTTCTACCGTACCTCTTTTGTCCAAGTAGTCCCTACTGGCTTTAGATATAGAATAAAAGTATAAGAACTGAAAGTAGACAAAACAAGAGCTCAACTCTCATACAAATTTCTATCACTGTGTTGTTCAATAGTCACTAATTACCTATGACTGTTTAATTCAAACTCATATCATTGAATATGAACTAAAATAAAAAAGTTCACATTCTATCATAATAGCATATTTTAAATGCTTGGTGAACGTTCAGGACACTCAAAGCCCAAATATGAAACTTGGACTTTTGAGAAAACAGTAGAAGTAGAAAGGTTACTCCCTCCTTGCTTTATCCCACCTACCATCAAACATAAACTTGGTCATAAAACTATTCACAAGCGCTCTCTCTAAAGCCTGAGGAGTGGAACGTTTTAACCCTGAAAACACTGACACAGGCAACAGTCTGAACAAGTCTTAATAAATTCCCCTCACCTCCATTTCACCTGTCACTAGATCAACCCTTTGGTCCAGTCTTACTTCTTCAAGACTGTGTACCACTTCATTATACTTAAACACAAAATAACACAAGAATGTCTATTTCTTCGATGCTTTATTTTGTTATTAACACTTCCATATCATATAAAACTTAAATAAATGATTGTTATTCTCTTATTAATCTGTCGTTTGTTACAGGAGCTTCAGCCGTTAACCCAGTGATGCATGAGCAAAACAAATAATTCGTCCCCTACATTCTCAATAGTCACATGTGTCTGTCATTTTAGGAAGACAGAAATATACCTTTCCATCCCAGTAGACGGTCCATTCAGCCAGTCGTACTCCCCTAAAGTCCTCTCTGCTCACAAGGTGAGCTAGAATGAATTACCCAAACATAAGACTGCAGTGCACCTTGAAGGCATCCTTGTTATCTAAGTGACCCCGCTCATTCACTTGTCTGCCTCCTCACTGTACCAAAGCTCCTTGCAGTTAAGGGACACATCTAATTCATCATTATAAATGTATCACGGGAACTACATCTTGAAGATGCTTAATAAAGGTTCATTTAGAGAAATGTTTGGAGGAAGATTAAACATAAAATATGCTTAAGAAGTAATAAATAAGAAGGAAAGTAATAAGTCCCTTGATGTTTCATCATCTTAATTTCCTATTTCTACCAATCTAAAGATTGTCAGTTGACATTGAAATGCCTCTAACTTGGGGAAATAATCAGTCTCTTTAGAATACGTGAATAGATGCTAAGAAAATCTTTCACTTCATTTTGGTCCTTCATTCTAATTCAAAGCAGGAGAAGAATATATCTTCAGCTTTAATACTTCTAATTTCTACATTATGATGAAAGCCATCAGCCTTGTGCCTCGTACAAAATAAGGGCAAAACAAGCATTAAGTGCATGATTACATATCAATTATTCTTTATGATCTATATAATCAGATACCATCTGGCAATTCAGAAAAAATTCAAACCACAGTAGCAAAAGTCAACAATGCTATAGTCAAATTTATTCTTAATCATGTATTAGTACAGTTAGGCCCTCTGGGGTGCTCCACTTAACTTATGAAGCATCAGGTGATTTTAACAAGGAAATAATAATGACCTTGGTTCACTGACCCACTAGAAAATCATTTTCACTGATGAGTGAAATTCTGTTTTTGAGAGGATCAGAAACACTGAAAGTCAAGGATTCCATTTTATCTCAAGTAAAGCAAAAGAACAGATAAGATGAGTTAATTAAAAGGAACAACTAAATTTACTGTAATAATTGTCTGATGTTCTCAATTAAGCTAATTCTGAAAACTTTACAGAGAAATACCCAAATAGCAAAAGGGCATCAAAATAGGGACCCAGGAGGACATATCCCAAAACCAATATAGTATTTTCTTTTTTAAAATCAAATAAATATCCCTTCAACTTTATGTAATGTATGTGTTATTTTATATCAAGGTAATGTTTTGAATTATTTATCAGTAGGCCAAAGTGACTGTCTTGCTTTGTTAATGTAACAAGAACATTCTATACAGTCTACAATTTTAGGGCATTGGGCTGAATTGAAGAGTGTTGGTACCCTAAATCATATTTAACAGGTAGTGAGTTTCTCTGTGCTGTATTAAAATCATTATGTATTTTGAGAACTCAGACACATACAAATATGAAGATTTGTATGGCAGTATTTTACACACTGATACACAAGGCATATGTCATGGTTTATGTCAGTGGCCCCAGGCCTCATGTATTTCATATATTTGCATTGTATATTCGTGACTGGTTCATTGTGTAGTGCTTGGATTGGTGGTGTCAGTGCTACACCCTCCTAGGGGGTGGAGCCAGGATGTGGTGTAATGGCAGGAAGAAGGTGTGTCTCTCTCTTTTGTCGGTTTCCGCCTTGCTGTTTGCAGCCACCATGAACTGCGGCCCCGCCATGCCACCCTGCCTTGGAGCCAACTGAGTATGGACTGAAACCTCCAAAAACTGTAAGAAATAAACCTTTCCTTTCCCAACTTTTGGCATCAGATGTTTTGTCTCAGCAATGAGTAAAAAGTAACTAAGAAAGAATTTGGTATGGAGGAGTGGGTTCATTGCTGTGACTATACCTGACCATGTTTTTCGAGAGACTTTGGAAATGGCTTGTGAGCAGAGTTTGGAAAGGTTCAAACTTGTTGACTGGATGCATAGAACTGGAGCAGCTTAGGCTGTTCTATAGAGGAGATTCTGGCCAGAGTTCAGGAGACCAGAAGGCTGATAGAAAGCCTGATGGTAAAGACCAGGCTTGGGAGGTTTCTGCTGGGAAGAAGGACTGCATTGGTTGTTGGACTCCCTATGATGTGTGTGTGTTATGGCTTGGCAGAAAGTTTGCCTGCATTTTGCTCATGCCCAGAGACTTTACCTGAGACTGAGATAAAGGGTAATGGACTGATTAATCTGGCAAAGGAAATTTCAAGGCAGTCAAATGTTGAGAATATGGCATGGCTATTATTGGGAGCTTTTAGCCAATTATGTTGCTAATCAAGAACAAAGGGCCCAGCAGGATAATTTAAAACACTGTGAGTTTGGCCAGAAGGAAAACTCCAGTAAAGCTATGGATTGTAAAGATAGTGCCGAGACTTGGATTGCTGAGAAGGAACAGAGAGATAAGAAAGATGGCCACTGGGCATCTCAGGAAGCAGCGGGTCTTCACCCTTTGCAGCCCCAAAACTGCAAAAGTGAAAGAATTTTCTCAGATGATAAAGCTTCAGAGCACCATGCTCTAGAATGGCATGGGAGGCCACATGAGGTTCCAGAATGGCGGCAGCCACATGAGGTTCCAGAATGGCGGCAACATA